>JAQIYE010000512.1:0-12134 GCA_034699765.1 Xenyllodes armatus
ACCAGTGCAGCCCATTGCAGTCAAACCGTTCTGGAGTTATCGTCTACACGGACGGACAGACCGGTCACCTGGGATCTTATAATGTGTTGCTCTGCAACCCATTATAACGATTCATTCACGGTCATTTGTCGACTCTGACCGGATCAAGACATTACTATGTAGAATTGAGAGTTCTCCTAATTTACTTGTGTGACTATGAAATCTTACTTCTCTCTCAGGAATCCTGTAAAGAAAGTAGGAGAAAGGAGCACTTTCTCCAACTTTCTCATGCATTTCTTGTAAAGGTCCCTTGTTCAAGAAAGCCTTCTCTCCAAAATTGAAGAATTTTAGAGTGAAAGCACATTGGGAGAAAGGCAGAGTGAGAAAGATTAGATTTTTATGCAAATACTCTGTAAATGTGTGGACACACTTTAGTATAGATTAGGCTTAAACATTTAGATCTAAAAATAGTTTGTATAAATAGACAAAAAGGTAAAAACCGAAAAAAAATTATACGAGTACAAGAGAATTTCAAACAACAGGACTTGGGAAAATAGAAAGCCATTTAACAACTTGTATCTACGTAAATATGATGGATCATCAAAGGTTTTCCGGAAGGTTCAAAACTAATAAATTATATCAGCTTGAGTGTCTCTATTATTTTCTCCAGACAGGGGGCTTAAGGAGTGTGATTTGGAGGAAACGTCGAGACTAATATGAATAGAATGAAGAGAGAATTTTAACTCATTTAGTCATTTTCTAAAAACCACAAAGAGTGGGAAGAAGGCACTCTCTAGTCTCTACTTGAATTATGACCCGACCTGAGTGAGTTGAAGAGAAATTTTGTGGTGATGGTTCTGGTGAAGGTTTCTTCCTAAAGTCGGAAGTTCAAACCAAAACCAACGGAAATACAGAAACAAACTGGCCATGGAACATAAAGTTGTTTCCTAATACCACCACTGTCTGTTTTAGTTTTGAGAAAAGCAGATCCTTTAGATTAATTTATGTTCTTTGAGTATATCCAACGTGACAGGTTATACTCATAATAATAGACTAGAAAACCAAGAATACAGGGAATACTGTATATGTCAGTGGAACTTTTGTTGAGACATTTAAAATTTAACTATTATAAAGCACAAAAATGGATAGATTGTGTAAATTCGACTTTATAAACGTGTGCAGAAGCTTCGTTTTAATTACTAACTTTTTAATATCTCCATAAACCTATTTGAGCTGGAAAAACAGAATAAATAAAGACTTTTGGTTTCAAGGTTAAAAGTACAGGCTAAAAACAGTAAAAGAAGAAACGTAAAAAACTACAACCATTCATCATTTCATTAGTTTAGTTCATGGAATCTTTCTTTTTTTAACTTTCTCTCTCTCCGTGCCACACATGTTTCTAAAGACTTCCATTTCCATTTTATGGATTTTTTAAAGGAAAAAGTAAATATAAAAAAATACGAATGTGTAAAAAGGCCAATTTCCCATGGATTCCCTCAAGCTTTCTTTAAACGGATGAAGAGTTGAGTTTGAGGAGATAAAAGAAAAGTATTTTCTTTCAGTCGAGTGACCTTTTTGTCTATGAAATAGTGACCCTCTCATGAAGATTTTCATCTTACTTCCGTTGTTGTACCCTCTATGATGATGGAGTATCACTTTTTTGACCCCGAATAACAGATTCCTTTTGATTTTGACACTTCTTGAAGTGTTATGTAAGCAAAAGTCAAAAAAATATGAAATGTCGGATTCCTACTCCTTAAAAATTCTACAAAAATCTTTTTTCTCAACTCATCACATCCGATTCCCTATGTACGTATACACTTGTAAAAATTTGATTTGTTATGCCAGGCACACAAACAAACTGTCAAACTCCTTTTTATGTTAAACGAAAGAGACACGCGTTTGGGAAAAAAATCAGCTCCAGTACAGTTCCAGAAAAATCTCAAGATTTGCTTCCAGTCATTCTCACTCATTCAAAATATAATTGAGTGCCATGGATGGATTTTGACTTTTTGGAAGAGGAACATTATGGAACCAATTTCCGTACGTGTCTGGAATAGCTTCCGGTTTGCGATTATTATTATGCTGATCTGTGTTCTCAGAGTTAGCGCTCTGATGAATTTTTAATTCTGAGAAAATCAAAACAGAAAGTTCAGTAAGACGATTCTTGGCACTGCACGCATGGTGAAATTTTTGTTCCAAATTTCATTCAACCCAAAACGGCGTAATCCCAATAATCACGTAGCATAATTTCAACTGTAGAAATGAAAGTAAGAAAACGAACGAAAGAAATGTGTCCATTGCCTATGAGGTACAAAAAATTAAGGGTTGGTCGGTCACTGGAAAAACTTGGAGCATTAGGTCTGTCTAATACAAATTCTTGATTTGATCAAATACCACAAAAAGGATTTAGGCCACATATGATTAATTATATTATTAAGAAAAGAGCATATAACAATAATTCGAGATTATTCGCTTCATGTGAAGATGAACTGAAGTCCGGTCCGGAAGTATAAGGTATAATTAATTATGAGTGCAAACAGGAAGGGAAAGGAAATTATATGGTCAAATTGACCTCATCGAATCCCCAATTCTTTCTAGCTCTCTGGACCAATTATTATCACACTTGTTAGTTTTGGAAGACTGGTCAATGAGAAAATTATCATTAAATTCACCCCCAAACAGTCTACATCCGTGAAACCCGATCTCGTGGAAAATCTAAGTCTACCGAGTTCCAGCTCTATATACATATACGCATTGACCAGAAAATTTTCCATTGTGTGGTCAAACACAAGATGACCTATTAGCCAACTAATCCTATCATGCAATAATGAAGTGAAAACTACAAATTAGTAGATGAGGAAATGGAAAAATAATACCTTCGGGCCTAAAACATCATACGCAAAATAGGTCAGAAATACATACTACTCAAGTTGATTTTCAGCCAATTTCGAGGGAGTCTCAAATTAATTTAAACATTAAAGTTACAATAATATAACGCAAGAATAATTCTTGTGTGTGCTTTAGAATAATTATTATTCTAAAGCACACACAGGAACCCAGGAGACTCAAACATTGACGATTCAAATATGACTTTAAAATGGCGACATGTTTTCTTAAAAAGCTAGCAATAAGACGATGATGACGAGAGACTCCAGGAAAAAGACCATGAACAAGGTCCTCCGGTCTGGAGAGAAAGGAGCCTGTCATTAACACACAGGAGGACGACCAAAAAGTCTCAAAACCCAATAACCTCAAAAGTCAAAAGCCAAAACCTCATTATAAAATCCCATGGACTTCAGGAGCAACTCTGGACCACTGCAGTCATTTTCAATCCTTAGAGTTCAGGCGGAGAGAAATAACCAGTTGTTTTCTGTTGTTTGTAGACAAAAGACTCGGAGAACAAAGTTATTCTTCTCATCTCATCATCATTAACTATAGCCCATAAAATAACATCATCATCAGCCATAAAAGACCTGCCTTTATTAGTCTCATTTTCTCATCTTACTATGTAGATGTGTAATATGTAGACCTATTGTGACCCTCATTCATTCAAAAAGACGTCCTTCTCCTCCTAATCCTAACTGTTAAATACAATGAGCCTCTCCTTTCCCTCACAGCAGTTCCATGTTTCATGAGCATTGAGTAAGTAAAAGGCTAGGAGAAAGTTGAAAAAAATCTTTACAAGAATAGTACATGAATGTTCCATAGTGGACTTTAGACTAAAAGAGTGGTTGTTTTTGTTGTTTTCACTGAATGGGTTAAATTGAAAGTCATCATTTGGCGTTGTAGCTACGTCTGGAATTGTTGGGTTGTTTGGCCACGATTTAAGGGATTTTAGAAAGTCATATTGCAATTGCGTCGGATCGTATTAGTTTACTACTCTTTAAGTGGGCTTGGCCCATTGACTCTAATAGGTTGATCTTGTATGTAATATATGAGTTTAAGGGTTTGCAAATTTCTTAAATATTAGCCAACTGGAAGTCTGGACAATGAGAGCATGTGCTTATGCGAGATTAACAGATAAAATGAAATGATTGTTCTGCATAGTTTTCTCCCGAAAGTGGGTATGCAATTTAAAATCTACAAATTTATTATGTCTCATTTTCTAAGCAGTATTCAATATTTTGTAAACAGTAGTATGTTCGTGGTTTAAAAAGAACTTTGTAAAACTGCCTGGAATTAGAAGACAATTTCTAGTAGGTCTTTATGTAATGCTTTTGCGTACGGCCCTAGCCAAAGTTCTAAAATTGAGCTAAAAATATCCCCTTCAATTTAATTAAATTGCCTGAACACGCAAAAATGTATTGAGCAAAAAGAGAAAAAAATCAAACAATGACACAATTTGTATTTTGGATGGCTCTGTCCTAATTCCCTAAACACAATAATAAAAGAGAAAAGCCAAAATAAAACGCAAAAATACTCACCACGCCCCACCATAAGGCCTCTGCATAATTAGTGAATTTTGTTTTTGGTTCTTCTTTCTCTGCAAGGAAGACGAGGAATGACGAAAGAATGAGCCCAAGGAATCCAATGTACAGGGTCGTTATGAGTTCTTGACGATGGGCCCAAACGACTGACCCAAGGAGTTTCCATGTACCACCTCTTCGATCCACACGAACCATTCGAAGGATTTGAAAGAATCGAAGACCTCGAAGGGCAGAGGCAGCAAATACACGACCACCTGACCCTTCTCCGATGACAATAAGTGAGGCAACGATTGTGATGACATCTGCAGAATAAAAATACAATTTATTGATTACTGCTAATTGTGCTTGCCTTGATATAATTTTTTTATGAAGATTAAACGAGAATCAAAAGAGAAAGCGTTTAAATATCATTACTGTCAAATTACTGTTACATTTAATGAGTTTAGACAACGCAATCTGTTTCTTCATTGATAATTACACGATTTTCCAAAATTTATTTTGATTTTATTAGTGTGTTTGCAACTTATGTTAATAAATAGTGTCGGAACTGAATATTATAAATGACCTAATAAACATAAAACCCAGACGGACGGACGGTCAGTTGTAATTTGATAAAGCTGCTTTTGTGACACAATTCTTTTCATTTATGATCTAATTTGATGAAATGTTTAAATACAACATTCTTAGTCAAGTGAATTGACTCAATAAATCAATTTCAATACAAAGGAAGAGTCAAGGATCATAGGATTTATGATTATGGTTCCATAAACTGGACCTAGTGCATTTTGTCCTCTCCATATCGTATCGTATCTTTTCAAAGGTCAGTGTATTACTTGCTCATACTGAATCACAAGTTGACCTTATTTTGAGACTCGTATATATAGTTCAATATATTTGAAGTTCAGAAAATTTTTACAATAATTCATACCTTGCACTTTACAGTTTAATTCTGACAAGTAAAACCTTTAAGTCATGGAGATGTACCTATGTAGAAATTAGTGTCAGACTATAGGGAAAAGTGCATTTGAGATCAGACAATTTCTTTCATGCACTAAGCAGTTGCAGTAGTAGCTAGTATTATTGAGTAAAATTTCAACCCCCTTGAACAAAATTCTTGAAAAATGGATTTGGACCCTAAATTTGTATTCTTCCATTGTTCAAAGTCGTTCAAGCTTTCTTTCACATGAACCCTTTTGTCTTTTATATTTAGGCATGAATCTGGACTGCAACTGCCCAAAGCTAATATATGCAAATCAAACACCATTTTACAATACGCCAATAACATTTTTGTATTAAAAAATCGATTTCAACAAAGAATGAGTAACTATATGATATGCTCGATCTTGATGTTTCAGCCTCTTTTCGTTGACTAGATGTATCTCGTTATGTAAGCTTTAGAAAACCGAAAAATTACACAATACACACTAAAAGTATTCAATTTTTGATTTTGTTTTTACGAGAAATTGTTCAATTCTATCTGGATTTTAAAAATTCGATGAAAAATTACTTAAACTGAACAAGAGGTTCCAAGGCCGTAAACAGGTCATGGAAAGGTTTCAAGAAAATGCACTCTCATTTTAAATTGTCCAAGGTACATTTTCATTAATTATTAGTATTTTACTTTTCCAATTTTATTGCAACTCGTGCTCGTGCTTGGGCATTTAGAATTATGCTATCCATGCCAGTAAACTGCATCTTCCTATTTTGAACCTTTTATCCGCCTATCCTATATAGCGCTTGCCGTTTCTGTTTTTCTTAAAATCCTGTATTTTATTAGGGTCATATAGCAATAAAAATAAAATCTTTTGTAACGCAGTTAGAAGAAGTACAAAATGTTGCTACACATCCAGTCTAACTAAAATAGTCAATCATTGATGCAGTCAAGATGGTATTTTATCCTTTGCATTCTGTCCTGTCGATCCTAAATATCTTTTTCTTAAAGTAAACATTCAGGATTCAGGAAGGGATTAGTTAAAATTTTTATAATAGCCCATGACTGTACACACAGATATTACTCTACCTACAGAACCCTTCCTCTTGCTCATCTTGAGAAATCATCATAACAATACCACCTTTTGTCATATCTCAAATTCAAATAGTACAGGAAGGGTAAGGATTTTAAACCATCTTCAGTTAGGAACAAAAGAAGATATCCACTGAATCTGATTTCTGATCTACAGGCAGACATTTTATTAGCAAGAAATGGCACACAATTTTCAATCATTATCGAAATCCTAAAACTTAATCGAATCAAACTTGTATGAATTTTTGACATTTCGTGATCATTGTTATGGATTGAAAAATGATAATAACTTAAAAGTCATTTTAATTTCAATACCAGTTTCATACCAATATGAATTAACAGGTCAGTCAATCAGACTCAAAATTTAACAATACATCAAATTCCGGCATCACATTTTCATCTTCATCTTGAACTAAGAATTTATCCTTTAAAGTCCATCTGAGAAACTACCCCAACCACCATCACCCTTACAACAAACAATGGCTCCCACAGACAGATATTCCAGGGAATGAAACGAAAAAAAATAGAATTTTTTTGTTCAGTTTTTTTTTCTTCTTCTTCTTCTTATTCTTCTAGTCAAGAAAAAGACTGATTTTCCTTCAGTCCTTCCACCCTCCGTTTTAAAAATTAAAAAAAAACTGAAATTAAAATAATGAGGAAGGGGAGGAAATACTGCATGAAGAAGGACCCTTTTTTCTATTTCTTCTCCTTCGATCTGGGTCCGGGTTTTTGTTTTGGGCTTTTGGGTCCAAGCAAGTATTTACAACAAGGAAAACGGAGACCCTTATTTCCCCTTCATTCCATATTTAATAATAATGAAATAATATATAATATAAATAATATAATATATTAGAATTTTTTGGTCCCTTCATCTAAGATCTAAGACTAGTCTTTAGTCTGTCGAGGAGCCCGTTTTTCTTGAACAACTGACTGAGTTGAGTGAGTTTGTCGAGTTGGGTCGAGCCTCCTTCTAAAGGCTTTCAATTTTTAGATCTTTTATCGTATCGTATAATAAAAATAGTGGCGTGAAAAGTAAAGATTTTGATTTGAAGAAGTTGAGTCGAAAATTTTGATCTAACTAAATGCTCAATTGACAAGTTGGTTGAAGCCATGTAAAGGATCCAGTAGGTCCACCACTGAATTTTGAGACCCTTTTTACTGCCCTGTCCTTTTTGAAAACTTTTAAGGGTCCTTCAAAAGGGGTAGAATTTTATAATAGGGATAGATTGAAGGGGAAAAGGGAAGGAAGTCTTTTGTTATTTCTTCTATTATTATTATGGTGCCCTTATTCTTTTCGAAGATTTTTTCTTCCTTGCTTCAACTCCTCCACTTTAAAAGAAGAACCTTTTCTTTTCTTCGTTTTAAAGCTTCTCAAAGTTCTCCGGTTTCTTTGGCTGAATGTTGGATAGAAAAATAGAATGGATGGCTGCTTGGATGGAACCAAGACGCCAAGGGGTCCCTTGTACTAAATCAAAAGAAGAAGCAAAATATTGTACAAAGGACCCCTCCTGTCCTATCCACACAAAAAAGAACTTTAGCAGGTCCATCGTCCATCGAAGTCCAAACCATTTCAAACAATTCAGAGCAAAGTTCATTCTCACAGGTTGACTTAACCTCGAAAGGTCGTTTCTTTGATCTCAGCTTCAAGTCATGTGTTCTAAAGTTCAAAGCTTGACCTTTCAGGCCCTTACCCTTCCTCATGGGTCATGGCGTGGTTATTACAATAATCCTGAGAACTCTACCCCTACCCCAGAAGAAGTTGAAGTGACCAGCCTTGACCCCTCGACCTCAACTTCAACCCAAACCACAATTGGTTCACTTTATCCAGAGGTCCTCACACATATTTTTCAGTTCCTACCTCTTCGTGACAAGGGTTCAGCCAGTCAAGTCTGTAAATATTGGCGTGATGTGTCCTACTCAAATAAAAAGATTTGGCGTGGGGTCATTGCGAAAATTCATCTAAAACCAAGTACACCCTCAATTTATCCAAGTCTAACCCTCCGAGGAATCAATCAAGTTCAAGTCCTGAGTCTTAAGAGGAGTCTCCGTGACCTGGTCCTTTGTCTTCCAACCCTTGTTAATCTTAATTTAAGTGGTTGTTATACAATTACTGACTGGATTCTAAATACGGCTCTGTTCAGTTATCCAGTCTCATCCCCATCAGCATCAAGCCCTGGTTCAAGGTTTAATCTTCTAAATCTCACAGCCCTTGACCTCTCCCTCTGTAAACAAGTGAGTGATTTGAGTCTTGGACGAATTGCTCTAAGAGCAGTTAATTTGGTTACATTAAATTTGGGTGGTTGTTGTCTCATCTCAGACCGTGGTCTCCTCCTCCTATCCTTTGGACTCTCAAAATTACGTTCTCTCAATCTTAGATCTTGTTCCCTTATAAGTGACCTTGGGATTGGATTTTTGACTGGAGTTGTTGAACCAGGGGTTTTGGAAGAACCACGATTTCATGAGTTCCTACTTCGATTTGGTCTTGTGACATCTGAAAAATTTGAGGAACAAAGTAAAGGGGCCCTTGCGGATGACCTTAGAAAGAGCTCGAGCTCAAGCCCTGCCCCAACTACATTGTTCAGCAATGAATATCAACATCAACCAAGGAGGAATAAGAGGGCTCGACTAGACGATGTACTCCTGAACCTTGCACGAGTGATCCCAAGTCCAGCAGGACCCTTTCATGAGCCTGGGTCAAGACGACCTAACCCCAATCCCAATCATGTCCAACAACAATGTGCCATCTGCCGTCAAGTTAATTTTGCAACCAATCAACAACGGAGGTCCACAGGTTCATCTACTCGAACCCATAAAAGACGAAGGTCTCCTGGGGCTAAGAGGGCAGATCACGGGGCCAAATCCCAAGTGTTTGAGCGAGAGGAGACTCTAGGTCCAGCAATCATTAAAATTGGTCCCGAAACAAAATTTGGAACCCTTGACCTAGAAACCCTTGTCCTTCAAGACTGTCAAAAATTAACGGATGAGTCCCTAAATCATATTGGTTCAGGACTCAAGAAACTTAGCTCAATTAATTTAAGTTTCTGCATTAATGTGACTGATTCAGGACTCAAGTATTTGGCTAAACTCAAGTCCCTTCGTGAGGTCAATTTAAGGTCAGGGGATAATATTACTGACGCAGGTCTTTCTAATTTGGCTGGAACTACTCTAGAGTCCTTGGACGTTTCATTTTGTGATAAAATAACGGATCTTGGTTGTACTCATATCTCAAATCATATGTCAGGTTTAAAGTCTCTCAGCTTGAGTGCATGTAATATTTCAGACTCTGGGTTGACCAAACTTGGAAATGTCCTTACGGAGCTGATTACCCTGAATGTTGGACAATGTAGTAAAATTACGGATGAGGCACTTAAGGGACTTGTTGAAAAATGTAGGGAGATTGAGTATGTTGACCTCTATGGATGTACTGGGATAAGTAAGGAGGGTCTGGATTTTGTTTTTAAAATGCCCAAGGTCAAATGTGTTAATTTAGGACTTTGGCATGTTCGTTAAGCTTGTAGAAGTTCGATTGTAAGAAGACTGACAATTTGGAATTATGAGGCTCAAAACTTTGTAGCATGTAATAGTATTAATTTTGGAAATGTGCCATTTCAAGATATTGTCCAATGTTTGTAGTTGTACACGTAATTGTCAAAGTATTTATGATAGACAAATCACTATTATAATATGAGCTTAAAAGACACTCAATCTGACTTTGTACATAAATATAGAATCAAATGTGCATCCTGTTTCGTTTCTTCCTCAATTATGTGTTATAAAATAATTTGATTGCTCAAGAACCGACAATCCTTCAAAGCTCTTTAATTGTTTTAATGTAATTTGGGATGATAAATTAATACGAAATTAAACATTTAAAAAATAATATTCATTGTCTTTATATTGTACACGGCTTCCGCTTCCTGACATATTTTCTTGCACCGGACTGATTACGTAGATATTATCGCAACTCAAAATTTTGCGATTTTTAAGGGCTACATGAACATTTTTCAAACAAATCATGATACGTATATTTGTAATTTTTTTTAAATTACTGAATCATCATTTTTAGACAATTTCCAAGGAATTTTGAAGTTCTTTAATGAATTAAACAGGTATCGATCTCGGACATCAGGGAAGAACATCAAGCATGCAGTAAAAATTTTGTTTTCATGCATGCTTAAACGATTACTACATTTGATAGAGCGAATTGGGCTTGCTTAAACATCATCCTGAATCCTGAGCAAGGCCATGCATGGTTTAAATGATATGTCTTCATTAATAAGTCGGGGTAAAAGCACGAGAAATATATTCAACCTGACTGAAATTTCACAGCTGACGCTGATGAGGATCCCATATACCCACGATCACGATCACCATAAAAGGAAAAGTGATTCCGACATTGTCTATCAGTCAACGATAGTGCTCAAATCGGATTGGAAAAAGACCTAGTTCAAACAAACTACCTGTCTTACTTTCTCGATCCATAAATATATAAAATTTAAGTTTCCAAAATCACACACCATGTCACTCTTCTGTTCTTCTGATTTAGCAAACTCTTATTATTCCTAAATTCAATTCATATTTTACTACAAGAACACGGCTGATCCTGATCTATTCAGTCAGAGCCTTAAAAACACTTCCCAATTCTATTCATAGTGAAAGTCCAAACAAAACTTTAGTTTAGTATCCTTCCGAATACATAAATTGGGAAGGTTGACAATCTGTAAACACGTCAAATCTTATCACCTGACATTCCCATGAAAGGACAGGAGAGAGGACCATATGAGGTCCTGTCATGTCATGTGAGTGAAAGCAATACTTGCTTTCATATTAGGCCTGAATTCCTAACTCTAATGGGATCCTCATGTGGTGAAAGTTGAGGGGAACTACTTTCGCTAAATTCCTTCAACTTACTTTACTTTGAAAATGAGACTCAATTGGACAAAACTGATTTGTGTTTCTAGATAATGTCCAATTTTCAGAGAGAATTGAATGAAAATGTTCTCATGAAAGACAGAGTGAAATGGATGGGGATGAATGACAACTCCCTTCAAAATCTTGATCAAAATCTCCAGGCAGCATTTCAGCAATGTACATTATTCATGAATTCATTTGGCTCTTTGTTGTTGTTTTGGGATGGAGGGAACAATATTCAATATGAGACATGAGGGACTCCCCTTGAATCCTTGAATGAAAGTTTTGAGCCAATTTTCTTTATTTTCTCCATTGTTTTGTGTGAATCCCTTCTCTTCATTGGCTCAAAAACAAGGATTTTCATTATGAGGAACCTTAATTAATATTTTATCCTATTCTGAATTTGTACTTGAATTGAGTCTGACAAAATTGAGTTGTTAAGGAGGAAACAAGGAAAAAATGTAATCAGAATAGTAAATTGGTTCTCATTTGTTCGTTGTTGGTTGAACCTTTTGTTGGAGTGTTTTTGATTAGTCCTTCAACAATTTGAGATTTAATGATTCATCTGAGAATTCTATTTCATCTCACAACGTTAAAGTGTCTGAAAAATAAAAATGGCACTTACCAATAATACAAAAGGGTCGTTTAAGAAAATAAAGTCTTCCCACTGCTCCTTGATACCTGGATCGACAACCAGCTCCCCAAAGTCGAACGACAAACTCAAGAGTAAAACAAGTCACTACCACTATCTCCATATAAAACAAAGCATGATTGGCATCCTCTTGATAAGT
>JAQIYE010000513.1:0-12119 GCA_034699765.1 Xenyllodes armatus
TCTACGTTTTTTTTTTTTTACATTTTGATTGAGATATGATTTTATGCTCAATTTGGGTTTTGGCTGTTTTCATTTCAATTTTCTTATTTTGTGTGGGATTTACGCCGCTCGCTCTCCTGAGGGAAAATGAGTGTTTTTTGACTCACCCCCCTTTTATACCAATTTTTTTTCACGCCTGTAGAAAATTGTTGTCTCAAAAATAGGTTGGCAATTTCCCTATGATTTGAGTGTGGGATGAAAATAAAAATATTCGGAGAGGAAGCCGCATGATGCTCAAAAAAAATAATTATATGAATTTTAACTTTTTGTGAAAATTGTAAGGTGGAAAAAGAGAAAAAATTGAATTTTAAAAGATCTTTTCAATTTTAGTTTTAATTAATTAATTGTGTTGGGAGTTGACCTTTGATTGACCTGTGACCTGACTGGATTTGACCTTTCTTACTCTTAACTTAACATCATTAATTTGTCATTCATCTTCATCTTGGTCAATTAGGAATAGGATTTAGGATTACTTGAAGACCAACGTTGAACTTTGACCTTTAATAATTATTATTATTGAAGTTTGACCTCATTTGGAGGAGGAAAACGTTGAAGAAAGGTTGAACTACAAGGATGAGCGAAGGTGGTAGTTTAAATTCAAGTCAAGCATTTGCTGATGCCCTAGCTAGGGCAAGACAGGTAAAAAAGTTTACAAAAATGTGTATGAAAGGATTTGATTTTTAAGAATAATTTTAATCAGTTTGATCATTTTATTTTTATTGATTTTAATGTTTATATGTACATTATGTTATGCTATAGCTCGCACTCAAACTTGGCTCTGTTGGTGGAGCTGCAGCCTCAGCCTCAGCGAGTTCACCGCCTCAAGGGCCTCCTGCTGGAATTAAAAGGAGTGCTGAAGATTATCAGTCTGGTAAGAATCATAACTATTAATTTGCTTATTTGTCACTAATTATTAATTACAATTACCAAAATCGTTAAGTTACAATTATTGTTTAGCCATATCTGACATGCCTGGAAGGTCTTTTAAAATAGATCCAGAAAATGATTCTTGGATCAAAAACTAGTTACCTTCCTAAAGAAATAATAGGGAGGATTCGCTAACACCATTTCTTAACATAAATGGGGTTTGATAGTAGACCTCTCTACAAACTTTTAGTAGCTTCATTTCATTGCATTACTTTTAAGATCATGTTTTATGATAGAGCCAGTTAGGCCAGTTTAAGGATGGTTTTATGGTTAATGAGTGGATACTAAAATTCGTTTTCCTTTCAAATATTAAGAACCGGAACCGAAAAGGTTAGCCGCAATCACGGATCCATTCGGAGCACAGTTAGCAGCGATGAAGTCTGGTGGACCTTTTGGAGGTGGTACTGGTTCATCAGCTGGAGGGGCTGTAACTAATGCTCCAACGTATCCTGGTATGGGGATCACAATGGGACTTGGAATTGGAGGTAGTGGAAAAGGTTGTACGGAAGAAATTCAGATCCCTGATGGTCTTGTTGGGCTAAGTAAGTTTAAACATGTATCATGTAATGTAAACGTAATATGATAATAATAGATGGGAGATGTTTCCAAGATTTTAATTTTCAAAACTTTTTTCTCTAACCCCTAAAGTAATTGGACGTGGTGGAGAACAAATATCTAGAATCCAAGCAGAAACTTCATGTAAAGTTCAAGTAGCTCCAGATACTGGAACGGGAAAAGATCGATCTGTTTACCTTCAAGGGACGAAGGAGGCTATAGAGTAAGGAAATGTCTTCGTTATGTTTTGGAAGTTTGATTTCAAGTTTTTATCGTTGATTAGTCATTTTATCGTTGATTTATTATCGTTGATTAGTCATGCTTACTCATTTTACTTAATTTAATGGTACATTCATAGGCGAGCCAAAGATGTGGTGATGGAAATTGTTAGTTCGAAAAGCCATGAAGGTGGACGAGGTGGAGGGGGTCCCGGTGGACAACTACCTAGTGGCTTTGGGGGTGGAAATACCAGTAAAGCTCCCCCAGGCTTCCAGGTCCGACAAGATATAAATACGTTTATTTTTAGATGCGAATTATTTACAAAAACCTAACCTACCTACTTCAATTTGAATTGTCATTAGGCTGAGATTATGATTCCGGGGACTAAAGTTGGACTGATTATTGGAAAGGGAGGAGAAACAATTCGTTCCCTACAAGAAAAATCCCGGTGCAAGATGTACATTTTACAAGAGAACATGTTTGAAGAATGTGACAAACCTCTTCGAATTAGTGGTGACCCTGAACTTGTTGAGGTATGCATTAGTTAGTCTATTACTATACTACATACTACATAGTAAAGTAAAGTATCATTTGATGTATGCCATTATTGGGCCCACGTTGCCAGGAAAGTACTCAATACTTCTATGAGTAGATTTCTCAGGATACTGGGCCAAAAATAATTCCATTAGGTTAACACGACTTTACTGCTGGCAATTGCTTTCAAAGATGCACATTATCAGAATCATGTCATGTTACAATAATTATAATACACTTTTAAAGTTTTCATACTTTTAAACAAAGTGAGAACAGAAGACCATTGATTTGAATTTTGTATTCTAATTCTTTACAGCATGCTAAACAAATGGTCATGGAACTTTTATCAGAAACGAATAACCGAGAGTTTAAGCCCAAGAATGAATATGGTAGTGGGATGAATGATGGAGGTGGAGGGGGAAGAATTGGTGGTGGCGGTGGATTCGGCACAGAAACTATGCGTTTCCCAGTTCCAAAAATTTCTGTCGGACTTATTATTGGAAAGGTAAGTTAATTCAATTCGATTTGGAGGAGGCTTGTTCACTAAAGTTTTGTACAGTATGAGTATGATGGAAGGATGAGGGATTAGGATCATTTAATTCAGGTGCTTATTTTGATGAATTGAATTAAAGGCTGGTGAAATGATTAAAAGAATCCAAATGGAGACAGGAGCGAAAGTCCAATTTGATCCAATTAATTCAAACTTGGGAGATATGGATGAACAACTTGCAATTATAACTGGGAAGCCAGACCAATTACGACAAGCCCAGTTGAGAATTGAAGAGCTAGTTGAGACTGCTTTGGTATGAAATTTTTTTAAAAATATTGGGAACAAACCTAACGTTGCAGTTAAGTTAGTTTTTAGTTCATCAATTAAGAACAATCTTGATCTTACTATGTTTAGCAAAGTGGAAAAGGTGGAGGAGATGGTGGACCGCACCGTGGAGGAGGAATGGGAGGTGGCGGTGGAGGCGTTCCACGTAACGGTTGGGATGGAGGAGGTGGTGGCGGTGGTGGTGGCGGTGGTGGTGGACACTACCAACAAAGACCAAGAGGAGGAGAAGGTGGTGAAGAGGAAAGAATGCTCATTCCAGTCAGTCGAGTTGGGATGGTTATTGGAAAGGTTAGGAATTGAATCTGATTATTTTGTTAATACCTTTAGCTCGTTATTTTCATATTACTTAAAATTCATGTATTCTAATTAATTACATTAGGGTGGTGAAACTATTCGAACAATTAATCAACAAAGTGGAGCTCATTGTGAGATTGACAGAAATGCCCCACAGGATGCTCCAGAGAGAACTTTTCTTATCAGAGGCAGCCGCCAACAAATAGAACATGCCAAAGAGCTAATTATGGAGAAAGTCAACACATTGCCTCAAAGAGTGAGTTTGAATTTCAATGGTTGTTTTCACTTCAGGAGTTTGGCGTATTGTATCTCGGTGGTATTTATTATTCAAAATTAAATATTATAGGGTGGGTTCAGAGGAGATCGAGGTGGTGGTCCTGGAGGTGGAGGAGAGTATGGCCATGGACAAGGAGGTGGTGGTGGACAAGGTTGGAATCAGTATGGTGGTCAGGGTGGAGGTTCATGGAATCAACAGCAGGATCCATCCAAAATGGGCGGAGATACCAATGCTCAGTGGGCAGCGTATTATGCGCAGTACTATGCCCAAGCCCAACAACCACAGACTGCTGCAGCTGCTCAAGGTTTGACATTAAAAACTGAATTTTGACCACCCAAATTTAATCAAAATTTAATACAAACTTAACCTAACATTCATATTTCATGATCTAATTAAATCAAAAAGGTGGAGCAACGCCTGACTACACACAACAATGGGTTGAGTATTTACGAGCCCAAGGCCAACATCAACAAGCTGATATGCTGGAACAACAGGCAAAAGCAGGAAAGGCTGGAAGTACCAATGATGGAAGTCTAGCTCCACCCGGAGCCTCACCCCAACATGGTGGAGCATCAAATAACTCAGCCCCAACTAATGGAAATGCTGGAGCACCAGGGGCAGGGAGTACCGGTGGTCAAGCGGCTGGAGCAGCTTCTCAAGACTACAGTCAACAATGGGCTGATCATTATAGAGCAATGGGAAAAATTCAAGAGGCTGAGGCGATAGAGGTCTACATCAAAGCCCAGAAGGTTAGCTTGACTCGATCTCGATTTGGTCTAAAATAAAATTTCAATGCCCATTTTTAAGTTTGAATCTCTTAATTTATTTTTAGCAAGGAGGAGCGGCAGCTGGACAACCAGCCCTGGCACCGGGAGTGGCTCCTGCAGGTCAACCAGGCTACCAGTATCCGGGACCGGGATACCAAGCCCAAGCTCCATATTACGGAGCTGGATATGCTGGAGGCTACCCAGGTTATGGAGGTGCCGGTTACCCAGTACAAGGAGGAGCACCAGGTGGGGGAATCCCGCAAGCCAGTACAGCACCACCAGGAACTGAGTCAGGGGACAAGTAGCTGCTTCGAATTTAAGTTTATATTGGTAAGTTTTTTAATACTCAATCAAGGGGAACTCTGGGACCGCTAGTCTTTCGATTGTCTGTGATATTAATTGCAAGGATTTTTATACATGTGGAAATGAGAGCTTTATATTTTGATATTGCAAATCGTCCGATAAAACTTGACTCATTGATCTTATTATAATAATTTTGAACAAATGGGATTTATAATATTAGCGAAATTACACGAATTGTTAGGCGATACTTTAAAATATTCTTCGTAGCAGCGCAATGATCTCTTGTCCAGGTTCAGAATATCCATCCATTTGCCATCCTTTCAGGGGAGAGAAAGAAGAAAGGTACCATCGAATACATTTTTTAAATTCCAATATTTCATGATGATGTGATTTGATTATTATTGTGGTTGGTTGATGATTTGTTTGTTGATGTTCAATTTATTATTGATTATGATGATTCATATTTAATATTTCATGTTATGATGCTCATTTTCTATTTGGTGATATAAAACATGAATGGTACAATGTATTGGTTTTTTGGTTAAATGATAAAATGCAAAAGTTTTTAGCAGGTTTTATGAGTTGAGTTGGAATGGGAGGTTTTCTTCATCTGTCCTTTGACTTTCTGGATCAATCTGATTGAGAGAAGCCAGACCCAACTAAGGTTAAAAACGATATATACCATCAAATGTCAATATTGATTTTGCCATTATTGGATTTTTATTATGGGAATTGATTCTAATTGATGATGAAAATTGATATGTTGATGTGTGCAATGAACTATTTTGTTAGAAATTTATAACCTATATATAGGAATCTCATTAATTTAGTATTTAGCCATTCATACCATGATTTACAGTCAGATCTCATAGGGTGCTTTAGGGACCGCGGGGTTTCACGTTCACCAGGCCAGTTGAGTTATCAGTATCACATTATCGCACGGCAAAAAATAGACGGGTAACGGGTCAAGGACCTTAAGGGACTTTACTCTTTTTAGTGAGGCAGGTGGAGCCTTGCGGCTGGACTGACGGGTATGTTTGTTGTCTTTGTATATTTTTCAGGTCATCACTCTATCAATATTCGAATGAAATGAAAATGAAAGCATTGATGACGTTGACCTTGATTATTGAAATTTTCCATAGTTGTAAATATTGTTTCAAACTTTAATCTTGATGTAAGATGTAATGTTTATATACAAGTTTTTTTGAGGGTAAGAAATGATTAATGATTTTCATGATTTGGTAAAATGTGTTTTGGGTCTGTCGATTTTTTGGGATTGTGTTTTTGTTATTGTTGATTAATTTCCACACTTGAAGTCTCACCTAACCCCCAACAAAGACCTCGGGCTAAGCAATCATTTTTTGAAGCAACAGGAAACGACTGACCATCAGCAAATTGCTCCGGGTTCGTTGTAAGTGATGTCAATCTTAATTTTGAAAGCTAAATGTTTTACTATGATTTGAATTTGTTATTTTAATAACATGAAATTAACTCTTATTATGTTACAACTGGAAGGGAAATGTTCCAAAATTTTAGTTGTGTAAGTTTGACTGATGGTGATGAGGATTTATTGGTTCATTTAGTCTTTAAAATTTAGAATTAGCAATCAGTTATAGGAATAATAATATTATTATTTAGAAGATTTTAAGATATTATTAGGGTTAGGGTGTCTTCAATGAATTTTGAGTTTCAGGTCAATTGAGTGACCTCCAAAGAACCCCTTCAACATTCAACATTTGAGTGAGAGAAAGGTATGTGAACCTTATTAGTGATTATAATTTGATTATAAGAAAATATGAATTTGAGTCTTCATCGGTTTTGGGATACCATAAATCTTTAATAATAGTGTTTAATGGATTGGTTTTTAATCTACAACATTCTTAACCTTATGTACATACAATATACAATAAAACCTTCAACTCAACTTCATAAACATAATGGCTTTATAACTTCATAAATTTAAATCAAAATTTTAAGGATGAAAATTTTTTTAGTTTCATTTTCTATACCATAACGTACGAATTTGAAAAGATGGCCAAATGTTTGGATAGATAAACATCAATTAAAATTTCATTTTTTGGACATCGACCGTCTTTTGAAGTAAAAGAAAATTTCGACATATTTTCGGATACTAATAACTCTTTGGTTTTAAATATTAATGGGGACGACAATAGACAGTGCCGATATTGCAATGATCTTAACCAATTCGAACTAACTTACACGACATGACTTTTACGTTTTAACGATTTAATTACTTCACCTTTAACCCATATATGTGCCCCGCACCTATTGGTATTCCCTAATCCTTTCCATTAAACCCGTAACTTAATTCAAGACCACGTCCTAAACTTTTTTTGAACTACCAATAAGTGTTAATTAAATTAATACTTAACCTTGACAAAGAACATTCAGAGAAGAATCCCCTCATTAACTTTCATATTTCCAGGAGCCTTTACAGCCATTGCAGATTACACGCTAGGATCCTTAATATTTACCAATTCTTAATTGTTAAATCAAATTCATTGACATAGACATTCTAATTTTGAATTTCTTTTAATTAACGAGCTTAGAATCACATCAACAATTTTTTTTGTATTTTGAGATTTATTTTATGTAGATACTTCCTGACCTGTCTATTTCTCATTATCCTAGTTCATACAACAAGTATTCCACTCAAAGTCAGGTCCTGATTCCTACGCTAATTAACTTACCATAACTAATTATAATTACACAATAACAATCTGACCAGCAGAAAGTGGCAAAAAAAAACATAACTTAACTTGTAACTTTAAATACTACACGAGATTAGGAGGACAATCTGGTTGAGGAAGGACTCAATATATTTGGAGGGGACCTATTATCAATGTCCACAAGTTCGGTATAATTATTCAAATGGGTTTGTCCAATCCCAATTACTTGGATATTGATTAGGCTAGAAATAGTAAGTTTAATGTATGTCAACGAGACGGGTTTCTTTTTTTCCGTAAACTCACAAATCTGCAAAACCTTCCGTTGTCTTCAAAAACAGTTTAAACTTACCGATTAGGTATAATGGACCGGAACTTTTCTGACTACCGGATTAAAAATGAAAACAATCAATCTTGAACACAAAAACATGAATCTGGCTGAATCAATTCATCGTAGTTGAAAACAAAATAGCAATATTAACTTAAGCCACCGTCTGCTAACATCTTACATCCGTTCCAAAAAGTAATTATAGTTCAATCGCAAAACACTAATATTTTATATATGAAACAAATTACTATTGTAGACGCGTTTTTGAAAGTTTCTCAACTTTAGAGTTTGGAATCCCTGATGAAAACAAAATTCTAACTTAAATTTTTTCATTTAACTTTCCATGGATGATGATTGTTTGGTCCTGTTACTATTTCCCCCTTTTCCATGTTCTCAGATGATACCTTTTTTGTCTTTTGATTGAATTTGTTTTTTTAATCCGATTGATTAAACACTGAGGGAAACATAAGAGTGGTAACGTGCAATGTTCCTCTTGAGAATATCAGCACAAGGACCAAGGACTCTTTCAAAACGAGCTCGATCAAGTTTGACACACTTTAATGGAGTTTGAGCCATAACTGTTGCGGCTCTGGGTCTCTGAAAAATGAAACAAAAATAAGCTCATTTTCTAAAATTCTAAGAACCTCCCCTAGTTCTTTTTTCAATAATTAAAATCTTACATCCAAAAGAAGTGCGATCTCTCCAAAATAGTCAGATTTTCCCAATTCTCCAACCTTGACCTCATTATCATCAATGGTTTGTGTAACAACCGCAGAACCCTCCACAATAATGTAAAATTCATCACCTCTTTCACCTTGTCGAACAATAGCAGAGCCAGCAGTGAATTGAACTGGTTCAAGAGCATCTGCAATTGTAAGCCTCTCCCATTCATCCAAATTTTCTAGGGGATACAAAAATAAAATTTAGGTTCATTATATAATGATGACACAAATTATTGAGCATTTAAAAATTTGTTACAAGGACAATGGATGAAAAAGTAAAATTTTAAGGATCCCTATTCCTTACCAAGGATGGAAACCTTAGCCAAAAGCTCTTCATACATTTTACGCTTTCGAATCGTACTTCCCATAAGGATCCGACGGTAACTGTCTCGGTCAATGACCTTAAGGGGATTAAAAATTACCAATTTTGAGTAAATGCATGTTATGAAAAATCAATTGGTTCATTTTCTAATTTCTACTTACCCAAAGTTTGACATCAGTCTTAGCTTTGACTGTGGCTGCACGTGGAGTTCCATAAATGAGTGCCAATTCTCCAAAGGATCCACCCTCACAGATACTCGTGAGGAATTTCCCTTCCTTTGACACTTCAACCTCTCCAGCATCAATGACATAAAAGTAATTCCCTTCATCCCCTTCTTTAATTATAGTTTCTGAAGCCAGAAAACTTTCTGGAAACATGGCATCAAAGACCTCACTCCGTTCACCCTCATCCAGATGGGAGAAGAGGACATTTTTAGAAATGGCTTTAGTGAGGGCAGCCATGGTCTTGTAGTCCTTTGGGACAACCTTTAATATTAAGGAGCAAGGGGAAAAGGTTGAACTTTTGACCTTAGTGAGCATAGGGGTAATTTGACCTTTGACCTTACCTTCTTCACATAGCTTGTTGCATCTTCTTCTGTAACCGGTTCAGCACTGACCCCACCCCTTCGTGTTGGTTTCCCTGTTGGGAGTGGGGATAGATCCTCTGTGTCCTCTGGGGACAACTCGGGCATGACTGTCCGAGCCGCACTTGCTTCCTAAGAAATCGACAAAAAAAAAGAGAAAAAATCAGTTTTTATGATAAGTCCAGATCAAAGGGGCAATGCGAACAGCATTTCCAGTAGCATTTTTAGTTAACAATAATAATTAACAACTTGCCATCTTTTGTTAAACACAATTAAAGAGTTCTGAACTCCAAATCACAAACTTCTGATACACAAAGATGTACCAACTAAACTGAACTTTTAGGAGCTTTCTAGTCTAGTTCATTGGAAACTCTCTCATGGAGTCTGGTCCTGGACCTGGGCCCACTTCAAAAATAAACTACACAAAGATTTTACAACTTATAAATATGACCTGACATGATTGATTGGGAGTAAAAAAAAATATATACATTGATAAAAATCCAAAAAAAATAGAGATTCAATATTCAATCCATCATAAAAGGGTTGAATTGGATTTGGATGATGATAAAATATGGAATTGGGTCCTTCATGATGCTCAAAACTCAATTCAGAGGCCAGCTCTCTTGATGCATGCGGGGAGATTGGTTAGAGAATGATGATGATGATGCCACAATTTTGCAAATAAATAAATGTAGAGTTGAAGTTTCGAGTTTGAAGATGAGGTTGGTCCCTGGAGGACAGGACAGGACACACACTCAATCAGTATGACACTACATGAAAGTTCTTCCAGGGACAATGTATGATTTATATGTAGATATATTTTACTATGTTCAATTCAAAAACTGAAATGAAAATGATGTTTTTTGTTGAGTCCCATCTTGTTTGAGGAACACTTGTTGTTTATACTTGAACGTATAGTAGTGAGAGAAAACTTTATTTATTTTAGTATTTTGATAGAGTGATGATGATGAGAAAATGAGGATAAATAAAAAATAAAAATAAAATTTTGAAGTTATTTTGTTGGAGATGGGATCACATTCTCATCCCACCCGCACTCCAGCCGACTCCAGCTCCAGGGAGAGACTCATCATTTACTTATTAAATGGACCTTCCCTGGAAGAGAGGCTCCCATGGGATCACAAGTTGTCTTGTGATTGAGTTTAGAAAGAACCAAGAGATTCTCATGAGAGTTCACCTCAGAGTCGGACTCTGGAGAAAAAATCTAGAATCGAACTTGGAGTTTATGAGACTCCAGCTCTGAAGTTGGAGTCGTAAGTATATATGTGAGTCCGACTCAATTAAGACTCAAGATCCTAAAGTTTCCAAGGTCTCACTTCTACTCTGGAGCTGGAATTTTGGGGCTACAGGCCTAAAATTAAAATTGAGTCTCTCCTGACTGACTCTCTGAGCTGAAGGTTCTATGTTCTATCCATAATGTTCCAAATTGGAAATTATTCAAGTTTTTCAACAACAATAATATTAAAGGGAGGGTCTCCTCCCTGAATGTCATATTATATAGTCTCTGGATGGAATAATGTAAAGGAGAAGATTGCTTTTCACACTTGTCAGCATTGATCATTAATAAAATGATTATATTTTTTCACAGTCCAGTGAAGAACAATAATAAATACACAAGTTGGAATAACAAAAACAAGGACTCAAGCCTATGGGCTCCTCATATCCGTACAAAGAGCAAAAGAAAATGATGTTTTTGACAGGGTTCCAAGTACTTAATTAAATGAGCTTATTTTTGAGAAAATTTTTGTTATTATTTTGATTTATTAACAAATGTCACTGGCCGACTATTGATATCATGGGAAAAGATCTAACAAAGACTAAAATATTCTGCTCAAATTTCGAACAAATCGCATTTTGTATGGCCTCACACGGTCAAATTTTTACAAAAACTGTTAGTTGAACATGATCAACTAAAATAACCATATTCACTCACAAGCTGACCTGAATGAGAAAAGTTCTTCAAACTCCAAAAGCAGAATGGGGTTAAGTGCCCAAGAACTCAAAAATTCGTATCAAGTAAGCTGATCAAGAATCAACATTTTTATGAGATATTATGAGACTTGAGGTGTTTACAAATCAGTAAAAATTTAATGAGATGTCGATCAGACAGGGTGAAAGATGGGATTTTTTTTGGTACTCCAGGTGCTCACGATGGATCTATCAAATCTAATATAATACTTGAACTCAATCTCAAGAACCACCAATAAATATTCCATCATTTTGAGAATTTGACCTCTCCTGTACTTACTGACCTCAAAAAGTTTAATCTCTCCAGGGCTGGATTGACCCCTCCCAAACAACTTTTGATCTACACGAATGAGAGTCTTTTAGGAATAGAAATACATAAATATGTAATCTCTCAAGCAGGGGAAAACTTTCTCTGATTAGATTTTGACTTTTTAATTAAATTAAGACTTGGCTTGACTTTGACAGGTAGCTTAGTCATGGATGGAAGGGGCTTTTACTTTTGAGTTCTCTGCCTTGATTGGAAAGGTTGAATTTTGAATTCATAAATTTTGAATTGAGGTTTTAATTAAAAACTCATATATAATTTCATAAATCAAAGTTTTCCAAGCTAAATCTAAATCTCGAGATATGAATAAGCCACTCCTTAGATGTACGTAAAAGTGAAAGCTACAATTTAGATGTTTAGCGTTGATTCGTTTCTTTGACAAATTTTGAGTTTACAATTAAAGTGTGATAAATCTA
>JAQIYE010000514.1:0-12116 GCA_034699765.1 Xenyllodes armatus
TGAGGAGGAAGCCTATTGAAAATGAGCCATGTCCGTGACCTTTGACCTAGGGCTGCAATGGTAACCCCCGGGGGTACCCCAGATGACCCATGTTGATATTGGTGTCAATCGACGGGGCTTGGAGAGGGGATCATGATTTGACATGGCGATCCTGACCAAAGGTCAACCGTTTGACCTCTAGAGGTCAAAAGGTCAATTTTTTTAAATTTTTCATTTTTGAGTTTTATGATGTTCTACGCAATTTAAACAATATTCGGGCCCATTTAAAGGCTGTTTACTGCTGTTTAACCGCTGCCACTTCTGTTTAACCGCTGTCTATTGCTGTTTACTGCTGTTTACTGCTGTCTACTGCTGTTTAATGCTGTTTACTGCTGTTTAACCGCTGTAACTATTCCTAAATAAACGCGCTTAAATTCTGCTACATTGTTATATCCGGATTACGTCGGTTTATTATTAGGGAGTTCTGGACGAAATCATGGGACCGAGACTGATGCACTCCTAACTTTAACATAACTAATCAAATCTCGTCATGACATACGCTTTTAGAAGTTGAAGGAAGGAGTTATGGATTTAGATGAAAATTTCAGAAAAAGGTCTCAAAGACTCGAACCTTATTTTTTCAAAGGGTCAGCATTTTTCGTATAGTAGGAGACGTCTATTAATGCAACTTTTTGGACCTTAACTAGAATTGGCATTTCGATTCAAGTGAGATTTTGTTCTATAAACTTCTAGATTCTAATAGACTCTTGTATTCCTTTTCTTTTAGCACTTCAATGGTCATTTATTCTGTTGTCTGGATAAAAGGAGGAGTCGAGCTGGAACTGCCCCAACTGGTTGTTGTCCTAAAATAAGTGGTGGTAGTGGGGGTAATGGGAGACACAGGTCCCATCAACTAAGGTCAAGTCATCGTCATAATCATCATCGCCAACATCCCCGAGGTGCTTCTGATACCCTCAATAGTGATGTTGAACTTCATATTCGTAATGGAAGTTTAAATAATCGTGGGCATGGACTTACACGAGCCTCAACCCTGACCTCAACAACTTCAGCTGCTGGAACAAGGACCAAGGTTACATGGGAGACAAAACTTACCAAGGATACTACAGGTTCGCCATCAACTCATTTGACCACACAACTTATGGGAGGCTCAGGAGGCGGAGCAGGTCACCTTCGTGGTGGCCTTCAGTCCAATAATATTAACAATAGTTCCAGTCTCAAGGGAGAACCGTCGAAATTAGGGCCGAAGGTCAAGGGTGCCACAGCGGTCCTTCCAGGAGCTGAAGTCTCAAAGAGGTCTCATTTGTACCAAAACCCTGTTTTGGGTTTGAGAGCATCGGAAAAATGTTCTCCAGGAGGGACTGAGGAATTTGACATGACGAGCTTTATCCAAAATCCAAATCCAGGTTTAAACAATAATGAATCTTTGACCCATCAAAATGTTTAGAATTCATATTTTAAAAGTTGTAAGATATTTTTACATGATCAATGTTGTGGTGCTACATTTTAAATTTAAATGCTTTCCTAAAGTTTTATGCCTAATTTTAACAAAAGATTTAAGAAAATCTATATTCTATTAAGTAGAGTTAGGGCTAATATGACATTACTTATAAAGTTACTATTGATGTTCCCGTAATTAAAATTTTCGAATTACATTAAATGGATAATTTTGTGTATGAAAACAAAGTGTTCTTGCATGATCGAGTTTTTTGTAACTTTAATCTGTAAATCAAACACCAACATAAACATAAATTAATCGGTCGATTATGATTAACTAAAGATCCCATCAAACAAATAACATTTCTGGAAATTTCGATCCAAATCCAAATCTTCAAGCACAAATAGTTAAGGGGCCAGGATTCATTCGTGACCCAAGGGGGCATTGCCATGCAGCTCCAAACTGAAGCGTTAGACGAGTAAGGACATTATTGACATGTTCCCTGTAAATTTTAACTTCTTCTGGCATCGTATCGATGTGATGACTGGAGATACACAAATGCTACAACAAAAGAAGGAAAAATACATAACTATAAAATGTAGAATTATTTTTTGAGAAATGTTTTTAAAGTCGACTGAGTCTGGAGCCTCAAATTACCCGAATGGCTTTAATAAAAAATAATTGTGAGTCTGTATATTCCTCTAATCCCCAAAGTCTCCGATATTTCAATTTGTAATTTGGAGAAAGGTCAAGGTCACGAAGATCCTCAAGATTCACTTTTTTAAAAGGACTAGTCCGAATATCTACATACTCTGTCTCTTGATCAAGGGAAAAGATGGGTTCTATGAATTCACAAAATTTCCCATTCTTCAATCGTTGGGACTCAAAGATCTTGCTGGACTCTTCAAAAAGTGAGTAGGCTTCAGAGATGATCTCAGCATCCCAAAATACATTTTCAGATAAATACTGAGCCTCCTCAGACAAAGTACATGGTCTTGAGTAAGGGTCAGGGAATCCAATGGTTGGGACTGAGAGGAGTTTATTGTAGAGGGCACGGTTGACTCCTAAGGAAATTGGATCATCGATATGTTTTTGATACAGATCTGCGAAGGCAGCAATTAGTTGAATAGCTAGACCAGAATACTCAAAGACTCTGGAAAGTTATGAAATTAAGGTCAATAATAATTAATCTTTTAATTTTCTGTCAGGTTTGTAGTCCTGTAGTTTGATGTTACCTCATATCCTTGTTATGATATGGAAAATCCACAGCAAGGTACGGAAGTCGAATCCAATCTTTGTAACTTGTGTAAAAATCCTGAATGTCCGTTTCAACATAGTCCAAGAGTCCATCACCTCTAAATTTTAAGAAATTGTACTTTTCAAAACAGGAAATGTAATCCAAAATTTTGGAAAAAATTACAATTTCGTTTTCCTTTACCGTTGTTTAAAAAATGGCATAGTCCAATCCAAGATCTTTGCCTTGAGATAAAGACGTTTACTATAGAAAGTATTACGAACATAATTATTTTCTTGGGGCTTCCATTTCCCACCTGGAGGGATTCCTTGGTTGTAAACCATGTCTCTAAATTTTTTAAGATCTTCAGGATCATCAAATTCATCCCAAAGATTTGGAATGGTTAATTGAACACTTCGATTTGGTTGCATGAAAATTTCTGAGAGGTAAGCAATGGCTGGACTCTCATCCTTCTTTCTTGAGTTAAAATATGAATGACGAAACTTTCGGAAAACTTGTCGTTTGAGCTCGTGAACCTTAGAAATTAGAAACATGAGATTAATTGCACAAAATGATCATAATCATACTATTTTTCATAAGAAACGAATTTTCATGAACTCACAGTTGATCGAATCTCTGCAGCCTCAACAGGATCATATACACGTGAGAGTCGAAGCTTTAAAAGAACATTTGAATGGAGGATGATGGATCTCAAGCATTGGACATCAAATCTGGAATCAAAGGTTTTTAAAACGAAGTCATCAATTATGAATTTGCATTAAAAATCAAAGAGTTTGGAAGGGCCTATGTCTAATATTAGTCTATTAGACATAGGCCCTTCCAACCTCTTTGTTAAAAATAGCAATACTTCATATTTTGGAAACAGATCAGTTAGGGCATTACGTGCTCTTTCTCTCTTCAAGATTGCTCAGGCGACCATAATCAAAGATGTTAATATATTTTTGTCCAACTTCTGGATGTAAACTTGAGACAAAATGTCGACTTAAATAAAAGATCCAAAATGATGCTATAAATGAAATAAAATATTTTAAAACATTTTTTGATTGGAGAAAAGATGATATTACAATATGCAAGTGCTTTGAGTCTTTAAATTAATAAAACAGTCAAATTTAAATTATGTTTACGAAAAATTACGCCCGAAAAATCAGTTCAGGTCATTCGTACCATATAATTTTGGTTGCCATTTGGAGTCCTCACACTGAGGTTGAGATTGAGATGTGGGGCAACCCATGAACTTCATGATGGTTGGATGAAGAATCCCAATGAGATCAAGATCAGAATCATCCAGAGTGTCAATATAATATTTTGATGGTTGAATTGAACTTTTTCTTAAACTGAAATCCTTAGTTCTAAGGGAACGTTCCAAAACCCTTTTGTACCGTTTATTTGCGTCTTTTAGGATTGTCAATGTTTCCTAATTAGTTTACAAAATTAAAACTTTTAAGAATTATATGATGGATCTCAATTTTTGAAAAGACTTTGCATGGGGATATGACTTACATCATCATGGGGCGTAAATTTTTTGTATTCCTTTGCTTCTTTATATATTTCTAAACAGGCTTTGATCATTGATTTAACATTGGTTACAACATCATCTGGAGAGATTGGTTCTTTGTCCTTTTCAAATTTGAGAGCAACCCACAAGTCCTGTACATATAACTTCAAAATCCTATCAAACTCAGATGTATCTGATGTTGAGCCTGTTAAATACTCGTATGTTTCCATCCAGTCTGGATAATAGAGCTGAAAACAATCAAAAGTTCGGGAGAGATAAGGTCAAGGTCAAATCTTTTGAACCACAATATTCTGAAGTTTGGAAAAGTCTTTTACCACAATTTTACGACCCTCTAGAAGCTCATATTGAAAAATCCCAAATCCACCAACGGCATCTCCAATCGTAACTGTCTCATTAATTAATTTATCTTCATTCCATGACCCATCTGTAATTGCAGTAAAAGTTGGATACAGAGTCTCATTGATCATGACTGCAAGGGTCCTAAGTCCATCCGCCTTTCTCTCTCCTAAAGTAATAATTAACAAAATATAAGGATCTAAAGCTAGTAGTCAATGATCAAAGAGCATTATTATTTGTAGAAAAACAATAAATAATAATTTACTCATGTTGATGCAGGACTTGTAAAATGGAATCACAATATCCGTTGGATCTCCAAAGTATTTAAGAATATTTGCTATAGAAAAGCCCCAAAGAAATCAATTATATAGTCTCAATCTCTGATCTGAACAAGGTATTAGCTAGCAGCCCTTACGTGTCTTCCCTTCAGCATTATAACCAAATCGAACAAAATGGAGGTCAAGTTGAGGAAAACTGGTCTTCTTATAAATCGTCTCATCCCTCTCATCACGATACCCTCCACAAGCAAATTCATAAAAATCATCACAGGGTGAAACTTTTGAATTGAGTCCATCCAGGAGCCATTTTGATACATTTTTACATGCTTCTGTTCGACAAACATATGGATCCTCAACTTCATCCCATTTCTCAGTGACGGAAAAAGTATAAATCGCAACCCCAAGGTTAAGGATTGCAATGAGTCCAATCACAATGAGGATGAGGGGTAAGTTTCTCCTCCAATTCGGACTCTGAAACCACCAATGTTCTAGGAGACGATCCCGTGTTGCTAATCCAGTCATTTGCATCCCACGACGATTTGCTTTATTTTGATGTGAGGGTTCAAGGACAAAGTCCGCATCATCCACTAGGAGCCTCCGTCCTGTATTTAATCGACCTTCAAGAGTTGTGACACTCCCTTGTTCAAAGTCTGGGAGGTCATGGAGGGTTCCTGGGTGACCTTTTGGTCCTCGGAGGAGAGGATCCACAATCACATATTCAGAACTTGTTGAGGTCAAGGGTTGAGTTGACTCTTGTTCAAGGCCACCAAAATTGATTAGGGATGGACTCTCCAGTGGACTTCCACCTTGACTTCTAGGGACTTTCTTGTCCTTCCTCTTGGCTTTGTCATTAGGATCACCAGTGTCTCCAGGGTCAAGGGGTGCTGCAGTGACACGTGAACGGGATCTGGTAGCCTTTCCATCCTCCATGTTTCCTGATAATTTTTCTTGTACCTGTGAGGTCAAAGGTCAAATCACACCTTGCAAATTTTAATTGACCTGACTTGACCTTTTTTTGGAACAAAATCGTGATTTTGGAAATTCAATGAGATTGGTCTATAGCTTATTGGTAAAACAATGTGGGCCAATGGCTCGTCCGGTGGTAACATGACAACAAATATTGGATCTGAACCCTTTTTTCTGGTCATTTTTGATGCAGGATGCTTTACTCCCGTTTTGAACATGTAAAATTGAGCCAGAAATCAACCATATAAAATGAACAAAGGATGTTTCCAACCGAGGCCCTGCGACCTATCCTCCATCCTTTAAATTGAATGACTCAACATTTCCGTTTTCAGAAAGCCGAAAGAGAAAAAGAAAGAGAAAGGTCCTCAAGGAGGCGCAGCGTCTTCAATTTTGCTAACCAGGAGAAAGTAGGATCCGGAGAAAGTTGTGAACAAAGACAAAAAAAGGATAAGCACTATTGTAAACCCGCCTGAGGTTTCCGAAAGAAAGCATTAATATTGCTATTGAGTTTCAGATCTTGAGAAGGAGTAGACTAGTTTTAGACAATGTCTTACGTATGGTTCATGAAATACTACCATAAAATGCAAGAATTAAGGAAAATTGTTCAAAATTTAAAGTCTAGAATCTCAGTTCAGTTTTGACCTCCAGCAGTATGGACTTCGTTTTATTACGAACTTCTCTGGGCCAAGTTATTTACTTGTCCTCAACTACAAAAGAAAAGACCCATTATATGAGCGGAGGAGTAAAACGTAAAGTCAAACTTGAAATTTGCTGACTCTACAAAAACTCCTCAAACCCAAACTACAGTTTCAATAAATTTTGTGGGTGAGGAATTTGCACGGGATCTATTCTCTTTTTCCTCTCTTTAATCTACTCCTCAAGTTTCATAAGTCTAGACTTCACATTTTACAAAGTCCATAAAGTTTCTATATTTTCAAAGACTCTGCTCTCTATGTAGCCTGAGCTATTTGAAGGTTTTATCAAGAATTTTCAAAGTCATGACTTTTTTAAAAATTTATGCAGGGGGATCCCCATAGCTAATCCTCCTGAATCGATCTCAAAGTATGTCCGTCCGCTGAAATCCAAGCAAAAAGGACATATTTCTGTCCTTGGATCTCGTATTTGGAACAATTTTTTTTTCCAATCGCGAACTACAATTGGATCTCATTCACAACTGATCCATAATTCACTCGTTAAGCACTTTTGGTCGTTTTTATTTAAAGATAAATGTTACATTTTGATAGAAATCAAACCAATTGGAATTGCCAGAAAGAATTAGATCATTTTCAGCAAATCTTCGTATCGTTTCGCAGAGATTTAGGTTTCAAGGTTATAGGAAATCGACTCGAAAATATCAATGGATCTAGAGCCCAAAATTTATAATTTCTGGAGGACCTTATTTTTTAGAAACACAGTTTGCCAAATACTATTTTTCTAGATGTTTGAATTTTTTATAAAATGAACTCCAAGATCAGAAACAACTCTCAAATGCCTCAGTCCTTCAGGGATTTTCTTTTTTTAAATTCCAATTATTGCTCCTTTTCTGTATTTTACCCATTCTTCAGTTCATTTAATTACATGGATCCATGATTCTTTGAGAAGAAGGGCTGATTTCTAAGTCCCAACTGATGACTTTAGGTTTTCTAGAGACAGAGAGAGGATCTAGTAAACTGACAAGGTGAATCCCTCTGGATTGGATGGGGTAAAATTGAATTTGACTTCATGATCTCTGACGTGAGTGTTCGACTGAGATCCAAATTCAGGGAGGAGGATTGGGATTTTGTATTGTCTCTTTAGAGTTGTAATTGACTGCATGAGCAAATATTTTTGAAATGGATTAAGGAGAGTCAGGATGATGACGATTGGGGCTAAATATTCCAGTAAACTCTGGCTGAGACAGTATATAAAGTAGAGAAATTAATAAAATGACTTGAATGAATCAAATAACCTCCAAGAACCTCAGGAAGAATTTCGGTCATTTAAATATGTAATTTTAAAAATCCTTGCTTAGAAACATTTTTGGGAAAAGCCAAACTTAAGCCTGAAAGAACAAAATTAATTTGGGAAAGACAAACAATTTAATACTTGGTGAAGGGTGGAATGGGTAAATTTTTGAATCCTCAAGAGCTTAAAAAACTTTAAAGTTTTAAAACCCTGAATAATGAGATAAAAAAATAACGTTTGAAATTTCAATATAAGGTTGAAGTTTGATTGAACAAGGTCGCTCGCAGAAATTTTTCCTTTACTTATTAATCTTGCCTGCTAACATTAGGTATTATCCCCTGGTGGTCATGCAGCTTTTGTTGAATGTTTTTGCCTCCCGGATGGTTTTCATCGTAGTTTGAACTTATTAACAAAATCCGAGTTACAAAAGTCCCTCAATACACCCACTCATATTCAAGAACTTTAAAAAAGACAATGACTCATATTTTTCCTGTTCTGACCCAATTTCAAAAATTTGGACTCGTCTTAAGAACTCTGATTGAACTTATTAATCACCTATCACTTAATAGTTCTTTGGGCACTTTAACAACCTAATGATTTATTGTACGAGTGCGGCTATGATCTCCAGTTTCGTTAACCATTTGCTTAGGGATACAACGGTTTATGAATCAAAAACGAGAGGGTAATTTGCTACAATAAATCCTCCATGAAAATAGTCTCCTAATAGGAATACTGTATAAGGACCCTCCTGGAATATTTAATGTGGGAAAAGTTGAGAAATTGTCAGAGCGTGACTTTCACTTTAGTTCTAACCCCAGGGCCTTCGCCTTTTGTTCTTTTCTTGAGCGAACGAAACTTTGTTTTTTGCAGTAGTCTTACTAGGCACCCTTATGTAATGTAAATGGATTTTGAAATTAAGGGTTTCCTCAATGGAAAAAGTTAATAATAAAAGGAAGTTTAATTTCACTTTGAGCAAAAATCGCTTTATAATGAATTTAATTTTTAAGAACTATTAATTGCATCATAAAGATCCCATAATTGCTCATTACAATTACAGCTCCAGACAATAATTTATTGAAACTCACCCTCAGAAATTAAGTGTACTTGTTCATATATATTTTTAAGTACCAGAGAACATACTTTTATACTATTTTGACCTTTGAACTAAATAAGGGATTATAATCTGTACTTGAACTTTCTTTGACTGGTAATTTTTGGACCGGCTCTGTAATACAAAAAGCTGACTGCGAACTTGGTTAAAATTTTTAGTATTTCCGACTTGTTCCTAAAAACTTTTCTTCCAAAAGCTAGACTGCTTTGTTCTTATTTGAGGGATATATTTTCTCATTTACTAATCTTGGAAGACTAAATTTGAAACCAGTGCATTTATGCAAATTGGACATGTCAAAAGGTTGAAACATTTCAAAGAGCTCTTTAACCTTAACTTAGGTAAAAGGTGGCCTTGATCTTAAAGGACAAAAACCAAAATTACAATGTTGGATTTAATTTGAACTGGTTATTACTTGTAGTAAATCGTGTAGGAGAGCTTTATACTTATTACAGTTCATTAGTCCCTCTCTCAGTTTTTACGGAAACATTCCTGGTTGGAGAAAGTTTTATAAATTCACTTGAGCTGGAAGTTTCAGCACAGCGTTTGAGGAAAGAAAATGATGTCCCTCAAACACTAATGTATTCTAATTTTTCTATATAACAAAAGTTGAGAACTTGAAACATTTACTTAACTTTAGTGGATAAGTCTTTCATGAGGCCCAAGAGTCCTTGTGAGTCACCATACAGACACAAGTCTGGGTTCTTCACTAATTAAGGGCTCAGATGCCCTTAATTTTGTGTGGGCCCGTCAAATTATTTGTGACTCGTCCTCAAAAATGTCCACTTTTGGTATCAGATATTATGTGACCGACTAATTGTCAGTTTATGGTAGTGCATAGGCCAACAAGCTGTCACCGCAGGTGGCAATTTTTTTAAAATTAAATCAAAGATCTGATTCAATACTTTTTTCAACCTTTATTTTTCCAGTGCGCATCATTATGCAAGGAATTTTGGGTTTACTTGACTTTTCAGAGTTTGGCATTCATTTTAAAGTGTAAAAGTCCTAGATCGTTAAGGATTGGATTGATTCAATTGTAGTAGTCATAATCTACATATACAAGTAGATTATGTAATTGTTTCAAAGTCAAATATTGAACCAAAACTTCATAGAACAATTCCAGGGAATTTAAAAAATTCTTTCGAGTTCAGTTCAAGTCAAAGTCGAGACAAGAGACCAAATACCAAATAGAATTTTTAGGGGCTAAATTCTTTCTGATTGTTCTCCTCCACATAACATTATAAAATACATGGACATATAGAATGTGACAAATCAAAATGTATTCATGGGATGACCCCGTAGAGATATTACATCTACACTTGACTTAATGCTTAAAAACAAAATTATAAACTAACTGGCAGATTTGAGAGCTGTGAAATTCGTATCTACTCAATAATTGAGACTATAATGTTTAAATCCTCGGATCGGTTCATGTCCAGGCCTTCCTCTCACGCACCATCAACCATGACAAAATATACTTTATTTTATGAGTCTCAAAATTGTATACGTAATTACTTTTACCAAAGGCAAAATAAAGTGTTTCAATATAAATTCTGGAACGAACTCTGTGATTCACTCACTCCAGTATTGGTTCATATGTGTCTACAAATAGTGTTAGAAACGGATCGAGTTTAAAAGGATTGTTTGGCCTGAATATTTGTGTTACTAAATATTTTCATATATATTTCTTTACCCGTCCTGATCCTGACATAGGATCCGACTCAATTTGAGCACTTTTTGACTTGACCCCAGGCAGAAGTCAAAATCCCTTGACTAATTCGAGAAAAATGAGTCAACTCACGATACGAGCAGGATAAAAAGAGTTAGGTTTAAGTTTAAAATTAGCTTTGTTTTTAAAATCTTACAAGGAAGCTGGGTGAGTTTTTGAGAAAAACAAATGTCCAAGTCCATAAAAATCTCCTAATCACTAATCTTCTGGGTAATTTTTGAGGTCCTCTCAAACTTAAACCCAACTCCTAAAGAATACTTCGTTTTGGAAGGAGATTAACAAGATCATAATCATAAATCATGAATATATATCTTATGAAGTAAAATTGAAAGGCTGAGTGTTGGTGACAAGCTTATTTTAACATAAATTTTTAATTTATTGTTATTTTTTTTTTTAGTTTATCCCTTCAGTTATTTTCCGTTACGGGATCTTATCGTAGTTCATGTACAAATTTAAAAAAAAAATGTTTTTTCCTCAAAGAATCAGAATCCTTGATTTAGTAAGCTTTGTTGAACTAGTCCGAGCCCTTTAAATATTTTTACAATAAAATTAGCAGATACAAGATGAATACAAAGTTTTAAGCTCGGTCTTCATGTGACTTGAGTTTTAAAGGACTAATTTGATGCTAGTCTTATTCGGTCTGACTCCTAAATTTTGTTTGTCCAAATCCGGTTTGAAGAGTTTTAGGATCAGATTCTAGGTTTATACTTAATATGTTTCCCTTAAAATTATACCATTCTATTAATGTTTACATTTTGATATGTACGGGTTAAGAAAAGGTCAAGGGAGACACATCTGCCCCATTTGAAATGACTCATGTAGGAATTTTTAGCCTTTTGAATTGTGTTGCTGGCTGGAACCATTCACTCCGTTGTTTTAAGAATCTTTATCATCCCTCATTGTGTTTAGACCCAACAAGCTTAGATTGACGATAGTATTTCTTAGTCTCCTTCTCTAAAGAGGACCAAGCTATTCTTTTGTCCCCGGAAGTAAATAAAAGTCAATGGAGTCTCTGGGAATTAATCCATTCTAAGAGTATTGTACTTTGGATTGTTGACACTTGCTGAATTGACAAGTCTTTCTTGGCTTAATTAGATTTTAAACTTCAATTTCAAAAATCCAATTCACTCCTCCATTGTGCAAATTCAAACAAGAAGGTTGATTTCTTTGGGAAAAGTGAAAGGAGTCCGTGGCCTCATTCTTGGAAACGACAATTCAATGTGAAAGGCTCAATTTGATGAACAGTGATTGAGTTCTTGCTGTTTTGGTGTTCTTGTTCCTGTGTCGTGTCATTTGTCAGGTCACTCATTCTTACATAAGGGGGGATGACCTTTTCACCTTATCGAATTCCTAGGTGAGGAAAGTATTTGGAATCTAACATTTTGAAGTTTTATTATGATTGGCTTGTAGAATAATAAAGTCTCTTCTTGCCCCAAGACAAAGAGGCTGATCTTCGATCTGATCTCAATTCGATTTTTAAAATTTACTCAAAATTCTTTCTCTCAAAATGTTGAACAATTTTCAGGTCCACCGTCCGGGTTGGCTACGG
>JAQIYE010000515.1:0-12116 GCA_034699765.1 Xenyllodes armatus
TCCTCAGGTAATGTATCATTTCGGATTTTTGTGTTGTTCGTAAACGTTTTCGGTATCCTTTTATCTAAACTATTCTTTAATTTATTTTAGGCTGGAAATTCTGGAGTCATCCGTGTGGAACCTTGAGGACATTACATAAATACATGTTTGGCAGCACCTCGAGAAATGTTTTTTGATTTTTCAAAACATTTTGGTTTACTTTACTCTTAGGAATTGTCTAGCTGATTCTAGATTAACTTTTATAGCATTTGAACGACATAAAATTAAATCTTACAAATATTAACAATAATAGATAACAAATCAATAATCAGTAGATGGGAAGTACATTAATTGTAAAATAAAATTGGAAAAAGGTCTGACCTTTATATAATCTTATCCATTGATCATTCATGTGGTTTGGTTTTCCAAAACATTTATTTAATGATTCAGAAGAGACGTATTGAGTATTTATTCTATTATGTCTGTACTGTACCAATAAAACAATATTTTGGGTTCGGGTGAACGGTCACTTACGCATATTAGCTCTAAATGTCTGTATGTATCTACAAGAGTGTGATGGTTATGTCTTCTGTCCTTCCTTATAATAGGAGTTGTTCACATTTTAAAATGGGCCTTTGAATATTTTTAGAACATGCACCTATTATTTTGTTAACGTTCCTGATAATAGTCTACTTTACCATTACTGTGATGATTCTGATGTCTTCAGCCCATACCTTACCACTACTGAAAACACACATATAATATACTGCTTGAGTGACCCTTAAAATTTTTCAAACCATGTATGTCCAATGTACCCTTTCTATTTGTGTCTTTCAATTCAACTCCTCGTCCTCCTTCGCCCATAAGAACAAGAACTAACAATGGTCTTGTCAGTTTTCGGCCTACAAGGAATTTTAGCTCTTCAATTCCGTCCCATTTCATAATATTTTATTAGAATAATTATTTTCAATTTATCCAGTTTGTAGTAAGTAATAGAATTGGAACAAAGACAGTCAATCCTATAAATTTCCCATCAAATATCAGTAAAATGAGTCTCCTAAGCCATTTAAATTCTATAAAACGAGTCCCAAAGGAAGTAAACGCTTTCGTGGACATGGAAAATACTTATCCTTACAAAGTGGGTCAAGACCTAAGCCAAAATCATGTCTCAGATCCGGTGAGTTGAATATATCCAATAATTTTGTACAAAAATTCCAGTCTATCAAAATGTAAAAAAAAGACCAGTATTTTATAACAAACTGGATCTTTTGTTATGTTATTTTCCAGGAATTGTCATTGAATCAAAGTGCTGAGGTGATTCCAGCTGAATTTGAGTTTCATGATCCTGAAGGTGGTGATCCAGAGGATCGGTTCCATCTTGGAAAACTCATTTTGATGATTGAGCTTGGAGCTGTGATTACTCTTGTCCTGTTCATTATAATTTGTCTGGTCATCAAGGGGAAGGAGAGATATGCTCAATTTAAACAAAGACAACCAAGGAAATTGAGTGTTTTTGGTGGAGAGACCCTTGAGGATGAGGAGGCTGAGACGGATCCATGGGACTTGACCTTTGAGTCCACTGAAATGATCAATCTCAATTTAGACTCACCCTGAGTCTAAGTATGTATGTCTGTCCTTGTGTGATTAACGGAAGTATATATCTTTTAGAAGAGAAGGTTAAAATCTGAGCTTATTTGTGTTAATTCTACGGAAATTGTGATTTTGAAAACTCATGGCAAGAAAGAAATCAGGATAAAATAAAAATTCTTGTATAATTTTGTGCTTAAAAATTCAACTTAATCATCATTTATGGGTTACAGAATTCAAAAGGGTCATGATGATAAATTTAGTTCATTATTAAATGAATGTAGATCCTGAAAACCCACAAGCGAATTCAGTCCCTCTCGCTTTTACCCTTAATTTAACGAGTCAAACCCCCCCCCCCCCAACTCCGCAAAATATTTGTTTACATTTTAGTTAATGTACTTAATTCTGACCAAGCCAAAGGCTTAAACCCTCTTGAATAGCATACGATGATGTTATCACTTTTCCCTGTCACCCAACAATACAAGATCATTTCTCTTTAGAGCCGACTAGATTTTAGGATCAAATTAGAAAATTAGTCATCTCCTATCCTTTGGGAGGGTCGTCGGGACCAACGGAGATAGTAAATTGCGATGAACTAAACTGATGATGCTGAGAATCTGGTTCTCGATCCGATGGAACATGGAACTGATCCTGACTCAGGCGTCACATAAATGAATGAAGGGGTTGAGGTTGATGAGGATCCCACCACCATGGAGAAAGCAATGAGTGAAAATCAGGAGAAAGCTACAAAAGTCCAACATCATCGTTTCATTAAAGCCACACCCATTAGTCAAACTCACTTCCGCTTCAATGCTATGCAATTATAACTAATGCTTAAAGGGTTACTGAGGCATGATGGTAGAGACAAATCTACAAGGATGCCGTTTTACTCTCTCGTAGAAGGATATTTAGGAGATTATGAGTATTTAGGAAGATTCAGCACGATTTCTTATGTGTTTTTCTCGATAAAATTTGAATTACCAACAAAGGAAGTTGTTATAACCTCAGCAACAAAAACGTTTGTTGGTTTATTATGATCAGATGCATTAACAGCTGATCACTTTGACTTTGGTCTAAAAATAAATTGACCCATTTGAAAGTTTCAATTAGCTCGTAAATGTAAATTTTTCCCAAGCAAAAATACTAAAAACTGGAAAAACTGCAACTTTTAACCTCTTGAGCAAGTCAACCACGTCAAGCAAGTCCAAATTTTAAGAAATCCAAAGTTTCCATACCTATCTCAAGTGTGACAATTATGGAAGCTGAAGAGATTCCTCCAACACAATGCTGCTCCAATCCCAACCCAGCGTATCGAGTCCTTACCGATGAAGAGAAATTCTACGCTGTGGCCCATGTACATACAATAAAATTGCATCTAACTCCAATTTCTCAATTAAATGATAATGATTAGAAAGATTTCTAAATTAAACCGTTGAAATAATCAGGTCCTTTCATTCCATCTACTTCCAATGATCAGTTTCCAAACGGTGAAACGACTTCGTCAAGTATGTCGACCCTGGGAAATCTATGTTGCATCCTCACCTCGATTTCAAAATGCTTTTGTCAAAATTGGCCGGGAGTGGCATGAGTCCCATACAAAGCCCAAAAACCAACAAGATTCCCTTGTGACATTGGGAGGACGTTCAAGACTCTCTCTCCAAGGTTCTCCATTTCGAACTCCGTATTTTGCCCAGACTCATTGGCCCAGAGTCAGCCAAATGGTGACTCACTTGTCACTAGTCCGGATGAAGTTGAGATGCATGGAATTAAAAGGCCTCATTGAAGCTTGTCCACACCTGAGTCACTTGACCATTGATAAGGTTACTCCTTGTTCCATGGTAGAAGTTGACCCGATGACTGGGGTTAGTCGGAAACGGATTTGTCTCCATGAACCTGAGCATCAAGTTGACCTAGAGCACCCATATGAAGCCCCTCAAAATCGTGCCCCTGGTTCCGGGATTCAAAGTCTCACCTTTATAGACGATGAGATTCTACCACCCTGTACTATGAATCATATTGGCTCTCGAGTTCATGGTTCCTTGAAAATTCTGAAATGTCTATCAACTGCAGATCGTGTGTTCCAAAACGACCTTCTTGATGAACCTTTACGAAATGAATTCTTTGAGTGGGCTGGAAAATTGGAAATGGAAAATTCAAATACAATCCAACATCTCAAATACTACGATGGATGGAAACATAATTTTTCTCCCCTTCATGATGGTCAAACTGTCCAGATTCTTCCTCCAGCTCTGAAGGAACTTGGAATATACGTACGAGACAATTCCCCTCTGGAACGAGGGGTTAGATCCACTCCTCGCTTCCAGGGTCACCTCACTCACCTTGCCCTTAGGATCCATGTCCTTGACCATGGTAGACTAGACTGGACCACATTGATGGAATTCCTTTTCCAACTACGAAATCTTAAGAGTCTCAAAATTCGAATGAATTATTATTGGAACTCCCAACGACGTGGACAACAGCCCATTCCCAATCAGCCATCACCATCATGGGAATCACACTTTCCTCATTTAAATACACTGGCTATTTATGTGTCACACTTTTGGTTTTGGTATCACTTTGATACCTCCTTCCTAGTCACACTCCCTGGATCCTTACAAGTCCTCAGGACCAATGTTCCAATTCCAAAGATTAACCTCCACAACTTTCTCATTCGACCAAACATATGGAATTTGAAGAATCTCTCCCTGGACAGGGGAAATCCACAGATTGACGATGAAATGTTTCAAATTATGATTGGGTCTTTGCCTCAAATTGAGTCCCTTCAGATCAAGTCCGTCAAATTAACAGACTTTGGGCTCATTGGGAGTGGAATCAACATTATTGGACCAGGAAGGAATCTCAGAGAGTTGACCGGTATGAGAATTCACGAAATAAAATTATATTAATCGAGAAATGATTGGGGATTTGATTACTAAAAATGGTTTATTATATTTTCAATTTTAGAACTCCGGTCCTTAGATTTGAGTGGATGTAAGAACATTGGGAATCCTTCACTCAATTTGGCTATTTGTCATTTGACTAATTTAACATTTTTAGGATTGAGTGACTCTCGAGTAAGGCTTATATAAATGCTCAAATATTTGACTCTACCTAGAACATGTTTAAAAATGTTGATCCCCACTTAATTAATTATTAAGGTCTCAGACAAGGGACTTGCATTTGTGACTTCTAACGTCCTTCCTCTGGAGGAACTTCAATTGTTCCGGGTCAAAAAACTTACTTTGACTGGTGTGACCCGAATTCTTAAATCTAAAGGAACACTTAAAACGATTTGGCTTTCAAGGGTAAATGATACATAGTAAATCTCAGGGTCGTACTAAAACTTACTAACCCTTAAATCAAGAAACCATATTCTGTGTTTTGAATATTTATGGGATATTTTTCCTATCTATAGGATCTTCTTGACTACAAAAGTCCAGTGAGTCTTCGTCGGATTGAGCAAGATCCAAAATGGAAACGAATTGTGAAATACAAAAGGGTCCTTCGTCATATTTTCTCCATCATTCACTAAATTAACTATTCTGGATAGGATCATTGGACAAACAGAATCAATTATTATTGAGAAATTCCAAAGGATCATTTGTTTCAATTTTCAAACAATTTTATATCGTAACTTTTTCACATTTTGATGAAACTTATTTTTCAAAAATGGCTTGAATTCAAATGAATCATAGTATGCTTTGCAAGAGTAAACTGATCCCTTTGTTCATTTTGAATAACCTCAAGTATGTCATCTCATTGCTATAAAATGTAATTTCTAAAAATCAAGTTTACTCACCTTTTGAGGCATCTGAAAAGAATGGCCAAGTGATTTGAAGGCACCACAAAACGATGAGGAATTCCAGAACAGCTCTCATATTCCTTTAAAGATTTATGAAACTTGAGAATTGACCCAAATTATTTCCACTAATCGTAACTTTCAATTATAGTTCCACGAACAAATTAATTTGTCACAAGAAAAAAGTGATTTGTTTCATTGAGATTTCAGCTCATACTCAATATAACTGTTGTACACGAACTCCAGTTGAAAAGTTTACATTTTGGTAAACGTTGATCTGTTCCCGTTGAACCTCAATTCTAGTTCTCAGGTCACATCACATCATATATCCCAATCAAGTCCAAATGGTCCAATTCCTTGGGATCACACTGGAATTTGCAGAATTTTTGAGAAACTGGTGGGTACAACTAAACTGACCCGATTTTCTCTCCTTTCCCCTCAAAAACCCTCAAACTTTTACATGAAAGTTCTCAAAAAAGTAAAAAACTAAAACTATTTTTCTCATATCATCATCATAGCCTGGTCTTGGCTCAACCCAAAAGACCAAACTCGCCAAAGGCAAAGTTATGTTATGTATTTGTTGAAAGTTGAGCTGGAAGCTGGAGAAGAAAATTGGGATTTAACTTAAATACTGTGTCTGTGTGGTCGACTTGAGTATTATTTTTTTGGCAAAAAAAATTATTATCTTCAGTTTAAGTTTCTTTAGCAAGTATTTGCTTCCCTCTCCCAGAAAATATCCAGTGGGAAAAGATTTACGATGAAGAAGGAAAAGTTTATTTTTCTCAGTTCTTTGCCCCAGTACTTTCTCCAGCAGCAAGAGAAAACAAAATTGGAACTGAACAATTTACTCACTTTGACTTTGTCATTTTTTCTACTTTTTGGGTGATGATGAGTGGTTTATAGTTTTCTTTTCTTCTCAGTTGCTATTACTTCTTTGAACTTTTGTAAAATATTTTCTATCAAGTCAAGATCTATTGACAAATGAGGCCTAAACACGGAGTATGAAGAAATTTTGGTCCAATAAACCACCTGAATAACTTTCTCCAGAGGGTCTCACTTGTCAAACAATCACTTTTGGGTCTGTCCGTACCCTACCAGGTCTGTACGCTGCAAGATCTCAAAATGTTCTCTTTTCTTAGCCTCAAGGGGAAACTTGGAGGGTTTTTTTTAGACCTGAAAGGAGGAGGAAGGACCGTTTATGAGATTTTAGGCTGTGAAAGTTGTTTTGATCAAGATCAAGTTTTCTTCTTCTAAGCGAGCTGAAAAGAGCCTCTCTGCTTCCGGTTATCACATCACTTGGCCAAAAGTGTAGATGCTGGAATATGAGTCGCCCGGGGAAACTTTATCTTTTTGGGGTTCTTCTTGCTGATATTTTGTTTCATCCAGTTTGGAAGTTCTCTTCCGTTCAATATGAGAACCACGGGAATCAACAGCCACCACCGGGTCCAAGAAACTTGCCTCAGCCAAGAGAGTTCAAATTATCTATCTTGACCCCAGAATATGAGAGTCCCTTATGTTGTTTCAAAACAATCGGATGAGTGAGCCCAATTATAAGAAGAGTGAATGTCCAAGTTCAAGTTTCAACTCGGGAGGTATGGAATGGGAATTGGTGGATGACCCCGTCGTCTGAACTCAGGATCAATTTCAGTTCCGTTTGTTGACTCCAATTTTAGGAGAGGTCCTGAAATTGTAGCAAAGAGAAAGATGAGCTTGATTATGAGCTTTTCTTTTGTTAATGAAACTCTGCTGCGGATATGCGAAAAATATCGAGCTGCGTATTTACGAGAATAAAATGAATTGCGCGATAAGTATTTTTGCTTCTGGTACTTGCACTGTTATGTTTTTGATTCGCTTTTACCTTGCATATGGCGGTCACAGAGTTGCCTCAGTGGATCAAAGTAAAGTTAACAGGGTTAATTCATTATAAATCCAACCGCTCATTAGTCCTAGACAAGAAGGTCCTTGTAGCCCTAAAGGCAAACTCCTTCCATGAAAAGCATTGAATCATGTCATTTTACAGCACGAAATGTGTTTCAACTGAAACTGAGCCTACGAGCCTTGCATATGATTCTATCCTATCTCTATTCATTTGAGATTATTAGAGTTGACAATAATATGTAATAGAGGTTAGGGGATATGATATGAAGGTTCCAGGATTTTCAGCGACACATAAAATGAACCCGAGTCATTGTCCTCCATGGAGTTTGAGTTCCAGGATCCTGCCTATCAATTCAAGTCTCCAGATGAGTGTGAGACCTAACCGCAAAAGCGAGAGAGATAGACCCTTGAGTAATTTATTTGAACTCATGTTCAAGTTCCATAGAAGGGGGAATCCTGGATAAAGTTAGTGTTAGTATTTCATAATTGAGGACTCCTGGAGATGAGCTATATAGCCCTTACCCCCTGTCTCTACACAACGTGAGCTCACAATCAGTTTGACTCCCTGTCATATTAAATTTGTCACGGAGGATTATTAATCCCTTGCTCATCGTCTGTTTAGAATATTTCAGTTTGTTTGACACGTATAAGTGATAGTAATATGTCATAAAGTAATTTGAAATAAGATCTTATCCAAACCAATATGTTTGACGCAAGCATTCGTTTTCTTGAGGACGTATCTGTAGCGTGAACTCGGTAAATTTTGAAAACATATCATACAAATATTTGTTTCATGAATAATAATGGTAAACAATTGAAAAGTGAACGTGACTAAAGCATAGTCCTTACATGTTGATACTCAAAAGGACAATAAACAAATAAGTTTATGGAGGATAATATAAGACAAGCGACACCACTACGGGACAGAGGGTGCTTTGTCTGAAAGGACCGATAATCAACCCTATTTATGTATCTTCACGATCATGATCTTTCAGACCAAGGTGTTATGTAATTTTCCGAAACGAATCCCAAAAGACAAGACTCGGACTCGTTTTAAGTAAGCCCGAGACACAAGAAGGATCCCTTACTAATCCATTTTTCTAAGGACAGATTTGTGATCTCATTCAAGTCCGAGTCGCTACAAAATTTCAGGACTTTACATCCCTCGTTCGGATTTTGATGAAATAAAATTATCTTTTCTGTTGATCCAGCCCAGCCTTTCTCTCACAGTTTAGACTAAAGAATGGAAAACACATATCTCAAGATGAGTTTGAAAGATCTCACGAGAGGGACTCATAAATTACTTGGATCAACTTATGTTCAACCAAAAGAAATGAGAGACATAATCCTAAAAAATATAAAAAAAAGTCTTGGATAATCCAGAAAAACAGAAATTTTGAGGGGGAGGAATGTATGTATGTACTCGTAGAATTTGGGTTCTCTTCCTCCCTTTCATTTAAAACATGTTTTTCCAGAATTCTATCCAAGCCTCCTCCAGGAAGATAATGGAAAAAGTTTGGTCTGGGATTGAGGATTCTGCAAAGACTGATCTTCGTCATAATGGATGGAAACAGCCTACGAGGTTCCCACACATTTCTTAAACTCTCAGGTCTCATTTTGAGGGAAAAGTAATCATCATGAGCCATGCCAAATGTTAAAGAAGGTGAGATGAGAAAATGTCTGAAGAAGGATATGAAATGAAATAGTTTAATTAGTGAAATGATGGCCAGGTTTGGTTAATTTAAGGCCAGAGAGTATCATGGCTATAGGATATATCATGATTGGTACCAGGTTGCAAAAATATGCAAACAAAACAGACCAGCTCAATCAAAATATGAATTTTCTTGATTTTATAGCCACATGATCAAAATCAGTATGCCATTTTCCGGTAAAATTAGCGATCAAAAAAATTCTTCGCTTTAAAAATTCTGTTTCAGGAAACATAAATTTAGCTGTAGCATTGTTATGCTTGAATTACCTGACTAAGCCTTTCAGCCTGAGATCATAAAATGCAACGTGGCTCATTGTGAAGGCACGTTCTTTACTTATTACTCAACAAGAGAGATTTCAACCCTTCATTTTGAGGCTAATTGTGTACTTTAAAAGATCTCTAAAAGTAAATGAAGGTTCCACAGAAAGGTCGTTAGCCATTTTGAAACACCTTTGAGGGATATTTTCCTACCATCCTTTCCAGCCAGCACCAATGTTTCACACATAACAGATATAACTGTAAACAGAGACTCCAGAGACCTCTCATTATTTAACAAAATAACCATTTGGAGGTGGGCTTGGGTTCATTTTGTCATTAAAATCCATAGTATGGTCTGACCTGATCTGGCCTTGGAGGTAGTTTTAATGTGCTCTTCGACATACTTACAATGAATCCTTTCGTCCTTCCGTTTCTTTCGCTATTCACATAAACCCTGGTTTTCACACGACTCATAAAATTTTACATTTTCACATATACCCCTGAACTAATCAAAATCAAACGTAACCCTTCACTTTCACCTCATATATTATATTGGCAAACCTCTTATTTGACACATGCCATGTAATTTACCACTTTTTGGAGAGACCCCATAATATTTTTATGAGCGTTTTTCGCTCCAATTCTTTCTCCAGCAAATAAATGAAAAGGGTCAGGCAGGCTTTTGATCATTATTGTCATCATCATCATAGTCCTGTCTTCTTTGGTCAAATTCATTGGTTTGAGAGAGAGGAAAATGTCATCTCATGTCAGGTCAGGTACTGTCAAATGTCAAGTCGACCAATGAAAGAATAGGAAAATTGAGGCTGGAGTTCCTATATAGTTCCATTTGTCCTTCAAATCTGGAATTTCATGTCATTTCGAATGAAATGATTTGGTTTCTGAAGAGTTGGAAGTCGTAAAAGGTGAGCTTGGGAATAGGAATAAAATATAAATGCTCTTACTCCATTTTCCTTCTGTATTTTATAAGATACTGTATATCTGTAGTTCTGCGGTTCAGGGCTCAGGTTCCAGGAAAAATGAAAAAGAGAACCTTGCAGGTATTTTAAGCTGGTTTGCTACTTCTGCTGAAACTCAATTTCTGTCCTTCAATAGCCACATATGCCCTTCGTTCCTGGAACTAAAAACTTCTAAAGCAACTGTACGAGTGAATTCTTGAGGTAGGTTTAGACCTCAAATCGGCTTTGTAGTTTGAAACTTCAACTCGTGGAGTCATCAAAGGACTGAATATGGCTTCACTCAAATCGTTATACGTTTTAAGGCTCGATACTAAAAATTAAAGTGGGTCGTAGAGTTGTTTGGTTTCTCATCGCATTAAAACTTTAGAATAACCACACTGATTTGGTGCAATACTTCAGAGCTCATTGCATAGAGTAGTTTTCTCATTTTTAGACTTATTCATTGTTTAAATACAAATTTTAGTCCCTCACAACCCTATTTCAACAATATTTCACCATCCTGTGCACTCAAGAATAATTTTAGTGTATTGGGTCCTTATTGGAGAAAATAAAACTCAAACCAGGTTTTCCCATTAGAACAAAAACCCCTATTTCTCCTTAAAGCATAGGAAGACAGAAGGGAAAGTAATAAACAAAAGGACGAAAAGAAAATCTGAACTACATAAGAAGAAGCTGGAGAAAGTCCACTTTCTCCTTTCTTTTCTCTAAGACGAAAAACATAAAAAGTCCCCATTAACCCCTCTCTCACTTTCGTCTTGTGAATCATTAATAAAATTTTTGTGAGTTGAGCAACTGTTACGACTTCGACACCACATGAACACCAAAACTCTGATGATGAAGGACTTTCACCCAGATTGATTGAAGTAGGATTAATTTCGTGAAACCATCATCATCATCATTACGGAAGTCGTTATACAGGATCTTACTCGTACTTTTAGCTCAAGATTTGATTGAAAACCTTTATGGAGTTTGGGCAAAGGGATCAAAGTTCAGTAACTTCCTTGAAAGAGACAAGACCAAAACTTAATTTAGGACCGCTCTCAGGAGGAGCAAATGCAGTGGAAACAAGTTTTATTTGACCTCCCCAACTAAAACCCATGTCAGTTCTTCTGAGACTAATTAATTAAATTGCTTCAGGCAGTCTAATCCAGTTCAGTCAGAACTGAGATTGACAGGGAAGGATCAAAGGGGCTGAGAGAATTGAGGAGTTTTTGAATGTTTGATTTTGGTTTTAATAATAGAGTTCATTTTCTAAAAGGACACAGAGAGGATGGGTTCTTCCTGGGTCACAGTCATTGATCTCAAGTTTTTAAGTGAATTGTTTCGGGCTTTTCAGAAAGTGAGGGTTGATCATAAATTCAGACTCCTTCAGGTTATTTAACCTCATCCTGTTTACATTTCAAAACCTCATTGTTTTAAGTAGCTGTTGTTGTCTTAATACATATTCAATGAAGTATTTAGGGAAGGTTCATGAAACTCTTTTGAGCATTATTTAAATCAGTTTAGTGAATCTTAAGTTGGTTGTTTAGACCGGAAGTGTTTCTTTGAGTTGAACGAGTCTCGAAAATCTGGTCTTTCACACACACATTTTTATGAAATGCTAAAAGGAACAAAACTTTTAAAAATGCAATTGGTTTACCATAAGTAGTATATTTTTCACGGTTACTTTAACTGCTACTTAGATTTTAACGGTACATTTGACCAATTGTTCAGCCAAAGATGCATCTGATCTATATTTCGTTGGGGTAAAACGGTTTATTTTCACAAAATTCATGGATAAAGGCATATTTAAATACCTTTAGAGGAAAGCTGTAAACAATGCAGATAAAACTTATCCTTTAAGAACTGCTGAGTTTTCTCCACCTTTTGTTCTTTTCTAAACATCCTTGAATATTATTAGCATCTGAAGTCTTTGTTTTTGAGACAT
>JAQIYE010000516.1:0-12114 GCA_034699765.1 Xenyllodes armatus
ACTTGAATTGAGGCTCCGGTTAACTCACGAATCTCTCTTATTTTGGACCCACCTTAAAATCAGTAAAAACAAAATTAATTTTTTCAGGTAACCCACAGCTCTGGTTACACAATGACCCCTTGACCTTACATACCTTTCCCAATCAAGGAGCCACATTGAGATGCAGGGACAATTAGGCGGAGGGTAATGGGTGGTCTTGGAACATTATCCGGTTTTGGCATATTCTAAGAAATAAAATGACTTTTCCAATCAATGGGGCAAGAGGAGACAAACTCAAAAAAAAAAACAATTCAATTTTTGGACTTCCAACTTCAACTTACGTAAACTTCTTCCAATTTTCTACAAATGAGATCAAATGCTTTAATGATTCCAATCGTGTTTCCAGTTACAGTAACAATTCTTTCTGGAGATGATCCATCACTGATATTGATCCTTGCTCCCGACTAAGAAAAAAAAGTTACAAAAATCATTAAAAAATTGAAAAGAACTTTGCATACGAAATATTCAAGGATCAAACCTGGGGCTGGGGAAGATGAAACCTAGCTTGTTAACTAATAATAATAGTAACATATTATTAGCTTGAAACAATAAACGGCATACAAAAAGGAGCATTGTTTTTAAATGATTTTATTGTTCTCTCTTGGGAAATTAGCACTATTAATTATTGCCAGATTTTGGGCTTACTTGATTGTCTACCCAAGCAATCTCATCGCCATAATCATCATCAAATTTTTAGACAAGACTAAATCTTTATTGTTGTTTCATAACTCCTCCGAATAGCGAATCTTCCATGCAACTAATATTACATCCTCAACATTTTTTTCCTTCCCCAAAAATTAATACCCGTCTCTCATCCTTTACATTTCAGGATTCTCAGAATGAAGAATCAAATAAAAATGTGAAAATCTAAATCTATAAAGAATCTAGGAAATTCACTTTTTTCTTCAAGGAAACAATGATAATCACACAGAAACCCCTAAAAATCCGGTCATTTTATTCATACATTCCTGTTATTACACTAATAATGGGGTTCATGTTAGTTCAGCGAATCAAATAATCAAATAATCCTTTCCTTTTATATTAAATGCTCAAGACGAATAATAAGTTTTTTAAAAAAACTAGGATATTTTTTCGAGAACAATGTTTTAACATTTTTGTAAAAATGTAGACTGAAAGTTATAGGCTGGATATTTGCCTTTCTCAGGCTTGGTCCCACCTGGCTGTGCATGTCTTACACACACAGACATTTAACATTTAACGTTTTAACATTTTTATAGTAGTTTCTTTCAAGGTAGACAAATTTATCTCCTTCAACCTGACCTGAACTCCCCTCTCATAAAATGAAATATTACTCAAGACCCATTTTGTTGAATTAAAATTTTTTTTGTGGATCATCTAGAAATCGCCTTTCTTATAAAATCTCCATGAATCCAGGTGTATAAATTACAACAATGAAGGAGGAAGAAGAGAATAAAGGTAACCTCGTGGAAAGTATAAAAAAATTCCCAATTCTTTTGAATTCGAATCTCCTCCGATCATTTCTTTTTTACTTTTAAATCTCTTCTTAATGGATTCATGGTTTCTTTTGTAATAGTCAGGACACGGAACATACGAAATATGAAGGGAAAAAACCAAAAATCCTAGCCCGAGTCACTTTTATCCACTCGGACTCATTCACTATACTTAAAATAATCACCAGAACTCGGAAATCAACATAATGAGTAACTCTTATCTAAATCTCATTTTTTTCCTACACATTTCTCTAATTCCAGTCCGATTTTAAAGCTGCACTTTTTTACTCGGAGCCATATTTCCCTATCAATTCGAATATTCTCAAAAGCCCCTTTTACCTTTCTCTTCATTTATTTTCATATTCTCCTTTTCCTTGTGTCTTGTCTTGTCTTTTGTGTTCCAATTGTTCGATCCAAAATCCTATTGTCTTCTTCTTCCTATTCATCATTCATTCATCCATCCTTCCTGCGCAGCTCAGGCTCAATATACTAAACTAAACCTTAAATTCGTCTTCCTTTTTGAATATTTACTCAATGTGGAGAAAGTAGGGCTTCTTCTTCAACTTCAAAAAAAAAAGCTCTGCTGACGTGTTTTGTCAATTTTTATTGAGTGAAAGAAAAGGTAAAGATAGATGGATGTCCCTAAACAAACTGATACTTCCTACTTCATACGGCTTTTTCTTTGGATACATAGATTATTTCAATTCAAAGCCTTAGCCTGACTCATATTTTAAATGGAAACTTTTAGAAAAGTTGAAACAATAATAATTTCTTTCAGTTTATCGAAATGCAATAGTAGTGCTAAAATTATAAATTATATTTTATGCTCACAATCATAGAGATGAGATTCGACTTACCTCTTCCCGAAACTTTTTGACAATTTCACCCTTCTTCCCAATGATACTTCCGACCTCCTGAAAAAAAATCAAAGAAAAAAAACAAATTAATTCATTCATCACTTACTTTACAAATTATTATCTCAATATACTAATTTCTAGTCTTAAAAAACCCAATAAATGACACGGGATGATGATTATGTAGATTAACAACCCAGAAAAAACTACTTTAAAATCTCTAGTGTAATTCAATAATCTCTATCTCTGAATAAACAAATAATACACAAAACAGCCTCGCTCTCATTTCAAAGACTCAAAATTACTACAGAAAGATCCTCCTAAATTCTCATTTTGAGCACATCTCATGAATCTGTCCTCATCGTTTTACCCTCATCATCATGTGTCATGTTAAATGGTTAAAACACCCTCTTACTGCTCAGAGATCTTAAAACAAAGAAGAGATCAAGAATCAAGACTCATCCATGATGATCATGATCATATAATGTAATGTACTCCTCCAACAACTTTCGTCTATTTTACTTTACTACAGGAGAAACCTCATCAACAACATCAACATGATCATTTCATTTTATCGTATGGTGGCAGTGGTCGAGAGGTTTATCGTCATTCTTACTTTCTCTCTCTTTACTTTCACCAGTCAAAGGACAGGAAGAAGAGGACTTTCTCCACTTTCTCCCATTCCTTTCCTTCATTTATCTTCACATATCCATTCCATCCGTCTGGTTGAGTTTCTCTCTCCTTCTTGTGTGTGAACTTAAGTTAGTATTACGATTTGAGGCAATAGACTTGGGACGATTTAGTATCATTTTTACAGGACATCTAGTTGTGATTCTTTCACATGAATAAAGAGCTTATTTGATTTTTATGATCACCTCGCCTTTTACTAACAAAAGAGAATATTCATAAATTAACCTGTTAGACTTCCCCTGAATGACACAATGTCAAATTTTACCCAATTTTCTTAACAACCCGGGTATTTCACCTCCCGTTTATATAGATACATAAACTCTTAATGAGACTTGGGACAAAGACAAAAGAATGAAATTATAGAAACTTCCTGTCCTAAAATAAACATTTCCTCATTCATTCATAAATAAATAAATAAACAAGAGCCAAAAGTGAGGGTTCCAAAAACCCTAGGAAAACAACAGGAGAGAACGACTCTTTTGGAATTGGAAATCAAATATGTATGTTATGACGGACATTGAAACGAAACAAGAAATTCCAAAAACTACTTCAGACCCAAAATTCCACTGAACTGACGAAACACGACATCACATAGGTCCTAGAATCCCTAAATTCCAACGCAAACCCAAAAATGTATAATAATAGAAATCACAATTCCACTGGACGTCAACCATTATTCTCCAGCCAAAGTGTATTGTCCAGTACCATTTATTAAGTCCACCTGGACAAAATAAAAACAAAACAAAGGCAAAAACACCTGAGTTTGTCCAAACCAAGTCAGATATGAGGGTTTTTCCTTCCTTCCTGCCAGGACTCAACCCAGAAAAAAAAACTAAAAAAAAACTTTGTAAACCTAAAATAATAATGACAACCTATCCTTCTTCGACTGTCCCCTGTCCTCATTGACGAATTAAGTCAATAAGTAAGGAGGGCAAAGAAACCATTGAAATGTCGATAAAAGAAGCCCTAAGTGAAAATGGTCACCTCTACAAAAAAAACACACTGATAAATTATTATGAGGGATGTCTGGCCCGGACAATGAACAAAAGGTCTTCTTGCTGTCTCTGTCTCTTGCTACCACACCTGGACAATAAAAAAAATAAAGGGCGACTCTTCAAAGTTCAACTCCTTATCAGCCAACCAGACCAGGTATTCTCTGGCTCAAGAAAAAAATACAATAGAATAGAATCGGCCTGAGAAGAAGAAAAGAATGATATTTTTTTTCGGCTTCTCCTTCAAGAGCTCCTTCAAAAGCAAACAACATTCTTCTTCTCTCTCATGGGGAAACTGGAGGGGAAAAAAGGAAATTTCATTGTGTACTCAAGCCAAGAGACAAGGTCTTCACCTCTATCTATCTCTTTACTGATTGTTTATTCATGTGTGTGAGAGGAGCCTTGCCTTGAGTCAACTTAAGATACCTCCGAACAAAATTCAATCAACTTTGACCTGTGACCTCTCTCTCACTCCTGAAGGTGTTACCATTCTTCTGACCTCGAGGACTTAAAATGAACATTTTTTTCAGTATGTGAACAGGGACAAGGCAGGAAACTTACAATTTAGCTTCAATTTTCTCTCAACTGAACAAATTTGGAATAAATCAATGTTTGGGATGTTGGACCGAATCAAATTGGACTTTCTCTCTTTTTTTTGTCTAGAAACTTTACAAATATAATTATTGAGTCTGAAAGTTCCAGTCTGTCAAGTCAAAAAATACAGTTTCATTCCCATCCATCTGGAATTTGGACGGGCTTAATGTCATGTAACTCTTTTGAAAATTCAAAAGAACTTGACTCAAGGCAGACACGATGACTTGGCTCCATCCCTAAAAATGGACCAACAAAAGTTAGAGTCAATTTCAACAACAAACGAAATGATTTTCGGATCAGAATAGGAAGTCAACTTCAATTTTAGTTTAGTTTGAGTCGAGTCTCCAATTCACCAACAACAAAAATGTGTACAAAAATATACGACAGCCTCCCTCTCTCAGATAAGATATCTATCCTTTAAACATCTGAGTAAACGAAACATGAGAAGGATTCTGTAGCGAACTCACAGTCAAAATTGAGCTTAAAAAAATAAACAAAAGAAGGAGAAAGTCCAACTACAAGGACATAAAACATCAAGAAGAAAAAACAAGCTTGACCATCATTCAAGTCCAGGTCATGAAACCTTCAAGTCTACAAACTACAAAGCTTCCAAGAACATTTACATTAAGTATTCACTCCATGGTTTCCAAGAAAATGAGCTGAGAGATGACCTCAGTAAGATCCAGCTTCAGGAGGAGCATCATCCCTACAAAAAAAATCCTCTGAAACACTTTTTGAAGTGGTCTTCCCTATCTCCCATCCACTGCTTTCACCACAGCGGAGAAAGTCAAGTCAAGTCATCTCCTCCTGGTCTGGCCTGATCTGATCTCCATTTCATCCATGATACAGCCTTATCCTTTGGACTTTCTCCAGGAGAAAGCAACTCAAAACCAAATTCTCAAAACCAAACCATTCTCTATAGCTAAAACCGCAGTTTAAGTCCCAGGAAGTAGAGAGAGAATCTAAAATAAACACATCAGCTCATAAAACCCGAGGGTAGAATCCCGTCCTGGGGGTTCCTTTCTATCTCTCTTTTGTTCACTCTCATGATACTGTAATGATGATGATACCTTCTAGTTCTAGTAGTAATGAATCATAAATGATCTTGTCATGAGTTTGAGTTTGATCGATAAAGTGTAAAATAGTTTTTGGTTAGAATTTATAGGAGGATGAAGCTAAATATAAACATTCAAGGGAAACTTTGATCTAGTCCGTCAAAATAGATACCTTGCAAAAATCAAAATTTATCCAGTGCCAAAACCATCACAGAAAACAAACTCATCACTAATATGATTCAAATCCATCATTTTACCACAAACGCTTATATTTCCAACCCTCAATATCTTAGGTTTTGGCAATAAACTCACATATTTTCACACACAATTCCCTTTAAATCTCAAAGATCAGAGAAGAAATTTCACCTCCATCAGTTTTCTCTCTGTGATATTGGTCTTTTCCACTTGACTTTCTCTTACAACTCAACTTATTGAAGAACTGATACTTTGGATGGATTCAAATCCAAATCCATAAAGTCAAAGTCAAAACCCAAGTCCTCAAAGTTATGTCTCTGACTATATGACTATGAGATGAGGTTGGAAACTTTGAAAAAGAGACATATAAAATATTGAGTAGTTCAACTATGGTTAAAGCCAAGAGTGAAAGCTCATACATAGTACATCCTCCACTCAAATTTAACTGATGTTACGTTACCCTCTCTCTTCTGTCTCTGAACCTAGAATTGTTGAGATTTTTTGGCTCAGGCCACATAAAATTTCAGAGTTGGAATTTCCATATTTTGAATATTCGACCATGAGTGAGTGAGTGAGTGTGGTGAACCGAAAGAATGGATCAGAGCAGGCACGCAGGCAGTCCTCACTTCAAACATTCTCAAATTCTCAACACAAAAAAAAAATCCTTGGGTTGAGTGGGAGAACAATTCAATTGTCATTTCTTTGAATATGAATAGTATAATAGAGACCAAATCAAACATCAAAAGGATTCTAGGCAAAAAGTGGTACTTGGACACGAACACGAACATATTCTCCTCTCTTCTCAATGTAATTTGTATTGATGAAGCCATAAGTTTATAGTTAGGATTAAGATTATTATTAATACTTAATTTTTTTTGATCCAATTTATCATTTCCTGGAGGGATATCACTGGATATTCTTCTTTTTGTATCTATAATTCAATGATGATTGAATGTAATACAAAGAGGAGGACCCCATTGAGAGAATTTTTTTTTCAAGGATCCATCCAGCCCCCCTTCAATTTTGTGGGAAAGAACCCTTGCTGTGACTAAACTCTCATGGATGTCAAAGGGTTCAAATTCCACCCTGTCTCTGTCACAATCTCTATATTTTGAATTATGATTTTATTAAAGTCGGGTCTCATTCTATTTCAAAATCGCATTGAGGAATGAAGTTCTGTCACTTTTACAAAAGTAACCATTCAAAACTTGACCCTAAAAACTTCTTGTGCCTCCTTGAGTCTCCTTGGGATGGAAGGAAGGAAGGACGGAAGTTCATATTTAGTTAGTAGTGAGGACAGAAACCTCCCTAAAAGTCTTAAGGAGGGAGAGAGGCTTAAGGGAAAGACCTACTTGAAACATATACTCATGTGAGGATTAGGGCTAAAACTCCTAGAAAGCCCCTTCAATTTTTGAGACATGTATTTGAAAGTTTTGAAGAGAAAAAGTAACCAGGGACCATAACAGTGCGTATGAGCTGAAAATTACAACTTTTTTTTTGTTCAAATTACCTAAAAGTACAAGTTTGACCTTTCAATTGTGTTCACCTACAGGATGACCCCTCAGCCCCTGGATATCAGATGCTAGAATTATTTATGACAAAAGGGAAGGGACCCAGACCTTTCTTGGTTAAATCCAAGGATAATAGATAGTTATAGTGTATAAGAGGTTGCGCAGATCTGTGTTTACATGGTTGCTAAGCGGTCTGTGACGTCACTATTCGTGCAGAATTTTGAGCTAAAATGGGAAATCTGAGGCAAAATTTATTTTTAATTTCAAAAATTACTTGAAACGGAATGAAATCAGAACATTTTTAAGAGAAGTAAATGCACCTCTTATATTTGTATAGAAATATGCACGAATAGTGACGTCACAAAAATTTGTTTACATCGGTTGCTAGGGCCGATCTGCGCGGGGCTGGTATAAGGTTAAATCCAGGGCTTAACCCCTCTCTCTCTCTTCATTTCTGACTGATTTTGAGAGAGAGCAGATGTGAATTCTTAGAAGAACTCGATTTTAAATCAAGGCCATAAGGCGAAAGTAAGTTTAAATATCATTGGATGAGTCTCAATTCCTTACAAGTCCTACTGTGCTGGACTTTCTCTATAGTTCAAACTTAAAACTTTCTCCAAGGAGAATTGAGATTGAGAGTTGGAAATAAGGATCTCTCTTACTTTCATTCTTTTTTTCCTGACTTCCTGGAAATTTAGTATTTGAGAAAACCTATAGGAGCATAAGGAGTGTGGAAATATACTACATACAACTATTGAAGAATGTAGGAGATCAGAGATCTTGGACTTTCTCCATTCCTCACTCATTGATGGGAAGGGGAAAAGTCTCCAGATAATACTCTCTTTTATTCATTCCTCTTCCTTCTCGGATCCTTTTTTTCACTTGAGTGAATTGGAGAAAGTAGGAAAAGAGAAAGTTCTTTCAATTTGTTGTACCTCTACCACTTAGCCCTTCTTACCTCTTCGAGAATATGTATGTAGTTGAGGTAAGTTATAAAAAAAGTCTCCAAAATAAGAAAGTCAAAGTAATGTAACATTAATGTCCTCCTTACCCTACTTTTTATTTTTTTCATATACAACCTTCCCATCATATGATCCTAATATGATGATTGCCTTGGAGTGAGTACTTTCACCGTATACTTTCTCCACGACTTTCTCCAAGCTTAAAACTCAAAGCTCAATCTAACGTAACATATTTTTGGTGAAGCTCGGCTTTAGTTTCTTATTCTATTCCTTCAAGTGAAAAGTCAAAGTCAGTCCAGCTCAACGTCTTTGACTTGAGAACAAGTTGCCAAGAGCAACTTTCTCTCTAGGATTTGAACCAGAGAAGAGAAAGGTAGAAATTCACATTAAGCTTATTTCAATTCTCCTTTTCTTCTTCTTTCCTGGACCAGGTTTTCACTTGATTTCATTTTTTTAAAGGAAAATAACTACAGGACTCGCTTTAAAGAGCTTTTCTTTGACTCTCCTATCATAGCCTAGTTTCTCTTCAGCTCCAACGTAGTAAAAATATAAAGACCAAATACCAGAGCCAAAAGGTACAAAATACCTTTATGATTTTAGTTTTTCTTGGTTATGGTCTTTGAAGTAAATGCCAAAAAAAAAAGAATTTAGAAAAAAGACCTTGAGGGTATCAGTTTGATTTCAACTATCATCCTCAAATATAAATACAAAACCCCACCACCAAAGAAACCAAAGGAAGACGATACTATATAAAAACAAAAATTTCAAAAATAAAAATATGAAACTCGGATTCTTTTTTTAGAGTAAAATCAATAAGGGAGATCGAAAAAAATCTTTTAATATCAACTTTCAGCATCAGCCAGAACGAACATCTTCATCCATTTAGAAAAAAAGAAAAGAAATAGAAAAACGGGGAAAGGAAACATCATCTCTTTCAATTTTTACCTTTGATTCTGCGTCTTTCCCTCTCTCTCTCTCTCTACGAAAAAAAACAAGACTAGAATTCTTAAATAATATATCCACACAGTTCCAACTCCTTGTACAGTTCAATATGAAATGAATTTTTTTTCTAAAGTGAAAGTGAAAAAAATACGGAAGGGATTACTATTACCACTCAAAAAAGACGATGAAAACTTTTCATTCAGCTCCAAGGAGTAGAAAAAACAATTTAAACCAAGTCCTCGTCCTTACAAAATAAGAAAAGAACAAAAGAAAATTAGGAACTTAATTTGTATGAATATCTGTAAGAATTGAATAATTCCAATCACAAATTAGATCTTTTTCAAAACTTTATCTTGGCTGGATCATTCATGCAATCAAGATCTTTAGAAAGTCTTAGTTACAACAATTAAATTATCAAATCAGGGAAAGTATTTAAATCCCGAGGAACAAGAAAATCAGCTCAATCAAGTCAGAGTGTAGTTCTCAAAATTAGGAAAAGTAAAAGTAAAATATCTGTAGTTTCAAAATCCTACAAGAGAAAGTTGAAAAATTAGAAGAACCTCAACTTTCTCCCACACAAAAACCTCTCCACAACTTTGAGTTAATTTAAGTTTCACCCCCAAAGAGAAAAAAAGAAATAAAATTGACCTAAAGCCCTCCGTGAGAAAAATCCAAACAAAATAGGGAGAACTAGAAAAATAAGAAAGAGGTTGAGCTCATGCAGAACTACACTACTGGAACAAAGTCCCCAATGTCAAATTATCTCTTTAGTCACGGAGAAGAACTTCAAGAAGGAGAAGAAGACCAGGAAGAAGAACCCCTCAAAAAAAAAGTTTTTTGAAACTTGGAGGAGGAAGAGCAACAAGACAAGAGGAAGCAAGAAAAAAAATCTCCAATGGAAAAAAAAGTTTAGTTGGTAAGTCTGACCCGAAGAACCTCAATCGACCTCACACAAGTCATACTCACACTTTTCTTTATCTGTATTTTGTTCCCGGAAATCTGGAACTGCAAAAAACTAAGTAAAAGTTTCAGGTTCCAGGAAATCCTGGAGGTAAAGGTGCGAGGAGGTCTAAAAATCACACTTATCCTGTACATCCCTACTTACATTGTTAGATCCAGGATCAAACAATGGACAGTGTGGACATTGGGGACAAAACAAATCTCTCAAAAAATTCTAACACTTCTTTAAAAAAAAAGAACTTGTAACTTGGTTTCCTGAGAACCTCCAGATTTTTCCCATTTCATCTTCCTCTCACCTCTAGCATCTCTCAAGATCAGAGTGTAAACAAGGATTTCGAATCTAACATCCAAAAACCCTTCCAGAAAAAAATGTTCAAGTATTGTAACCTATGATTCTGATCAAGCAAAGTGTCCAAACCCAATTTCATTTCCCTCGAGCCCTGAGACCAAGAAAATGGACTAAAGTTCATTTTGGTGTCATATTTCCTTGAACCACTTTTATTTTTTTCCCTTGACCCCTTCAAAAAACCTGATTGAGTTAAAGTGGATAGATTCATCCATGGAATTTCTTTGGTTTCCGGGTTTTTTCAGGTCATTTTTTCAGCTATTGTGGAAAAAAAAACCTTTAGGTTCCCAAAAAAATCCGTTCAAGCGGACTGAACGGAAAACTGTACTTTCTCCGAGACTTTCACCCTCCCACACATAATATCATATAATGACCGGGGTCCCATTAGTGTAAGACCACCTTTCTCTCCCTGACTTTCACCTATAGTCATTTCTGGGATCTTCGCCCGGGGATTTCAGCCAGGCCAGGGCCAGGACCACATAAACTACTACTTCAATTCAGATAAAAGAGATGATACTAAACTAAAACTACGTGCATGAGCATATACTAGTCTCAAAATGATGTCAGCCACCAAAGTCCTTTCAGTTAAATTCAGGCCTCTCTTTGATTTTCCTGGAGAAACTAGAGTCTGGAGTCCTTCACATGATTTTGTAGGCTTTTACTCTCTCTCTTCACTTGACTTCTTGGAAGAGGACTCACATATCATATCATACCATCATAATACTGATTAGTGATCACAACGGTTCGAGTCGAAAATAGCAAATATTTAACTGTATTGTCATTTTCAGTCCTTTAAGCAAAATCGCTGGATTTAGGTTCATCCGTTCCAGGTTCCAGCATTTGTTTATCCTCAACGCACTCACTCAAGCTGGCTCAAGTCCTTCAACCTAAAATAACTCAAGTGGATCCACCCACAGGAATTTGAAACTGGATTCACCTGAATCCCATTCAACATCCAACCCTTGGATTTTTTTAAAAAAAAAGCTGTTGTTGAAACATTGTGATTTAGTTGTGAGCCTCCTCAATTTCCTTTCTCCCAATCACCATATCATATCAAGTCAAGAGAAAGTAAATTTTCACTCATGAAGAAAGAAAAGTCTCCATGATCATGATAATGTTGATATTGAGGGAAGAGAACTATAAAGAGTTTCTTCTACCACCAACTAAAAATGATATTTTACTTGATCCTGTCTCCACTATCCCTCTCTCCCTCTCTCTTGACTTGTCCTTCATGCATAAAAATAATAATAATATTGAGGAAAAAAAGAGTAAAAATTGAAAAGGAGTCTTCAAATAAAAGCTAAATTTTTAAGGAGCATTCACTTTCATATTTTTTGTACCTCAAACTCAAATGCTTATCAAGAAAAAGTCAATTATAATCATATCATGTTGACCAGTATAAATTATAAATTATCTCTTACGGTTTTGAAATGTATCTCGAAAATGTTACGCTAGAAATTTTAAATTCCACAATGAAAATCAAGAAACAGACTGCACTTAAA
>JAQIYE010000517.1:0-12112 GCA_034699765.1 Xenyllodes armatus
TAGAACGTTTTTACGTTCAAAATGTCATTTGAACTTTGCCTGACCTTCATCAAAGGTCAAGGTCAAACGTTTTCCTTCATCGCAGACCAAAGGTTACACACCGGTTATAGCGGTTTATTTATTTTGTATTTTGTTTTTAAAGCAAGAATCCGCAATGTCGAAAAAGGACGCTGATGCGTTGTTGGAAAAGCTTTTGAAGAAGAATCAAACACCAACTCGTCCCAAACCAACTCCAAATGCTCAAGGACAAGTTATTACAAGTAAGTAAACATCCTAAAGATGCACGCATTATCACGAGTTCAGAGACGTGAGGGTCAATATAATTAAGTAACGATTCATTCCTTCCTATGATTTTTAGGGAACGTAAAACCCTTAGGACAGAGCCGGTTCAATACATCAGATTTTCAAGACAGCAGCTCCTCAGACATAATAGTAGAAGAGACAGAAGATCAAGAAAATGTTTGTTCCCTGAGTTCACTCCGCACCAGTCACAATGAAAAAGTTAACCAACTTGAAATGAAAATCAAGGGCTTACAAGAATCCCTGGAGAAGAAAAATGACGAATTACTTCAAAGGGGTTGTATTCTGTCAGACAAGGAGAATACAATTGTTCAACTAATTTCTGTAAGCAGACCCTAATTTCAATTCGTGTTATACCTTTACTACTAAAAGCTCAATTATTAAATGGTAAAAGTTCATTGCTACACTATCATACATTATTGCAGGAGCTGGAGCATTTCAAAAAATCCAATGAGGCGTATGAAGAACAGGTCCAACTTGACAAAAATAGCTGTGCTCTTGAAAATGAAAAAAATGGCAAACTGGAGAAACAACTGGAAGATCTGAATGAAGCATTGAAAGAGAGAAACAAAGAGCTGCAAGACTCTGCCGCTTTGGTTTTGGAAAAGGATCGACAAATTGATGAGTTGATATTGGTAGGTGTGGGGTGGAAGAGAAGAACCATTGTACAATATGTAAGATTTATAAAATGAAAATTACTGAAAATTTATGTTCAAATTTTTTTTTGTCTTAAGAAATCAAAGGGCTTTGAAGAGAACTGCTACACCTTGGAGAAACAGCTCAGTCTTCAAAGAAACAAGTGTAAAAATCTTAAAGACAAAGTCCCCGAACTGGAAATGCAACTTAAAGACTTACAAGAACGTATGGAAAAGAAGAATGAGGAATCTCATCATAGCTCTTCTGTCCTGTCAGACAAGGAGAAAACAATTGTTCAACTAAATTCTGTAAGCTTACTGATCGTAATAGTACTGTGCCGTTACCGTTAACTGCTTGATATTAGTGTGGTCCGTCATTTCATTCTGAATTATTATGCTTTGTTGCAGGAGTTGGAGCATTTGAAAAAATCAAATGAGACGTATGAAAAGCAGCTCCGCCTGGACAAAAATAGATGCACTCTTAAAAATGAAAAAATTGGTAAGCTAGAGAAGCAACTGGAGGATTTAAATGAAGTATTGAACGAGAAAAACAAAGAGATGCTAGGATCTGCAACTTTACTTTTGGAAAAGGATAAACAAATTAATGACTTAACATTGGTTAGTTTGACTGTCAATGCTATGTAGTGTTAGTAAGCCAAAATGAGCACATTCTTATGAAAAATGATTTCTGTTTTTTTCTTTAAGAAATCGGATGGTTTCAAAGAAAACTGCCACTCCTTGGAGGAACAGATGAATCTTCAAAGAAACCGGTGCACCAAGCATAACGAAAAGATCACCGAACTTGAAATCAAAATCAAGGGTTTACATGTAGACCTTGCTAAGAAAAATGAGGAATTAGCTGAGTGTACTCACAGACTGTCAGAAAAGGATAAAAGAATAGCTCATTTAACTTCAGTGCGTAACTATGCGTTTGTAGTAATCGAGTATTTAATTTAATTTAAGAACATTTACTTGATACGCTTAATCCTTTAACATTTCTTAAATTTTTCAAAATTAGAACGTGAGCGTTATCAAGAAGGCCTGCACCGTTTTAGACGACCAGTTGAAGGATTTCGAAGGAGTCATATCTCAACGTAACCAAGCCCTGGAGGAGGTTTCTCTAAGACTAAAAAAGGAGGAAGAGTCCAAAGATGAAATTGCACATCACCTCTTGGAACTGAAAGCTGAAAATGCGTCTTTAAAACAAGAGGTTTCACGATCTATTACAGAGGTGAAGACAAATCTTTTTTAATTTGTTCATAATTAGCTAAAAGTGAAGGATGGTATTTTTGGTTTGGTTGGGAACGTTATAGTTTGCGGATGCGTATTTATTCCAATCCAATGTCTATTTACATGTTTAGTTCGTGAGGCTAAAGGACAACGACCTTGCCTTACAAGAGGCACTGAATGAAGCTGTTCTTAAAGGCGAAACTTATAAAGCAAGGTTAGTAGTGCGTATAATTTTAACTTCAAAATAGACCTAACAGTATACGTACTTTTGTTGGGTTGTAATAATGCGATTGTAATAATGTGGGGTTTTCTCAAATCTCAATCTCTAGAGTTAATTCGTTGCAAGAGTGTATTCTAATGTTGGAGTGCGAAAAAAAGGAAAGTGAAACCAGATTGGAGTCCACTGTCAAGCAACAGTCCAAACTAATTGATCATCTTCAAGATCAGATTGAGATCCTAACTAAAAAGAAAAAAACTCTGGCAGAAAGATTATTTGGCTTAGGAAAGGACGGAACATCGGAGCATGAATCAACTTCACATTCTGGATCTGGAATGGTAAATGAAAGAATTACAACTAGCATTGAGTATCCATTATTTGTTTGTTTTAATAACACTAGTCACTGTCATTTGAATCGAATCTTGTTATAGCTTACCAGTACACCGATGGCTAGAGGAGCCCCTCATCGAATTCTACGTGAACACAATATCGTCAAGAATTTGGAGCAGGAAGCAAGCAATCTGAAAGACCAATTGGCAAAGCTTCATGCTGCTGGAAGAAGTCAGCAGGAACCATGCACTCAAACCGACAAAGAAATTTTGAGCCCGAAGAAGGAAAGTTGTATACTTCTTCATGAACAGCCCGAAGACGAAGACGTTGAAGAAATTCAACTTAAGTTCTCGGACTCAGAGGGGGTGGACACTGTCGTAATTTGTCAAAAAGATGCTTCGGAGTTTTACATCAATTGCATTCAACATTGCATGAGCAGTGTTTATCTTTTGGGATGCGAAGAGGGCTTATTCTCTTTAAAACGTGGACTTGAAGAAATGGACAAACGAGTCCAAATTGATGGAGTGACTTCAGTTTACCAGATGGAGTTTTTACTGAAACTTAATTACTGCGTCATGATCACAGGTAGTTATAAGTTACGATTTAAGTTATTAGTAACATGCTAAAATTACGAATCTGTTCATTGTCTCGTTACAAAAAATTAAAATATTTTGTATTTTTCACTTTTGACAGGAAAAGATCGAGAATTAGTTCTAGTACATTTGGGTCTTTTAAGAGCATGTGCAGAGGCAGCAGCTTGTTCTAAACCAAAGGTGAACTTTCAACCAATCGAAAATCTGAAGAACTGCAACCTGTTTCAAACGCAACAAACTACAGGAGCTGGGGACGTGTTCATTGTCGTTTCATTTCAAGCAAAGCTGGGTATTTTAGTATGGGACAAGGATACTTTTGTTGTCAAAATAGTCCTCAATACTCCAAAGGTCGTGACAAGTATTCTTACAACCCCACACTCTGTAATATTTGGATCTGACAACGTCTATGAACTTGACATTAAACACAACAGTCTGGAAGGTAGACCAAAAAATGCCTGTCAGCCAGTTTGTTGTGATTTTTACTGACTTCAACAATGGTTTTGTTTTTAAATTTCTTGTCCAATTCTTTTAGAGCTTCTGGATGGATCCGACCCATCGTTGCTTTATCTGATGACCACTTGTCGTGAGTCTGCCGGGTACCCAGTTGCACTACTAAATGTTGGACTCAGCAATGTTACTGAGGGAGAAACTAACTACAAGGATGAATATTTGATCTGTTTTCCTGATCTGGGCATTTTTGTGGATGCATACGGACGAAGGAGTCGCCCACTTGATATCATATGGTCAAAACTTCCTCGAGCTATTGGTACATTAAAATTTACTAATATTATAATGGAGTTGTAGTTTAGAAAGTAGAACATATGAAGGAAATCTGAAGTGTCCTTCTTAATATTTTCAGCATACCGGCACCCATATTTGTATATTCTACAGTTCACCTCAGTGGAAATAATTAAACTTACCCCAACGAGCTTCACAAAGACCAGAGTGGGTCTAACCTCAAATTGTATTGGAGAGGAAGTGAAGGATATTCCACAGTCTCGATTTGTTTATCTCTCCAGTCCTCGTATTCTAGGGCAAGGCTTTAATGAAACTGCTCTCATTGTGGCTGACTTTGGAAAATCAAATGGGAATGGAAATGTAAAAAATGAAAATATTACTTCGATGACGCCAATTTTCTAATCTCCACTTGTTCTCAAAAAATCAACCTTTTAGTATTACCAAAGTATTTTATATAATCCTCCCTTACTTCCTGCAACATACTTCAATACCAATATTCAAAAAATTGTAATCCCCTTAACCCTAACTTCTAACTAAATAATAATTTGAACTATTTTGAGTTTATATGATGGTTGGGTATGTATGATATATTTCCTTTGAACCTTCTTGATAAAAAATAAACTAAAACTTTATACTCTTTGTTAACAAAATAAATGTTTTAACAAATATTAGATAGATAGAACGAGTACAATACAACAAATGTAAATAAATAATTATTGAATTACAATTCACAACTAATTTGTTATAAATGCCAAACTAACTAATGCATCAACTCAATTCATTCACTCTCTAAGTCTAATCCCAATTCTCAAGAAAGAAAGAAACAAAGAGAAATAGGATGAGTGAATACGCTTTTAGATAAGATTGGATTGGAACTTTGAACATTTTTTACTTTACAGTATAGAGTATTGGGGCAACCCAACCGCCGGCGGAAAATTCTTTTGTATAAACTCAAATGAGCCTATTTCTTTTCAATCAGTTTAGTTTAGCAGGATTCTGGCTGGATCTAAGGTCACAGGTTCATGTACTCGTACTGTACCGGTGTCGGGTGTGGTGTTGAATTCCAGTTCCTCCAGCCCCGGCCCCAAGTAAAGGTAAGTGAGAGAGCTCTTAAAAGTCTAATTAAGTACTGTAATAATTATTTATTCCTAAAATTCCTATTCCTTTCCTTCATCCTTTGGATTCTGGTTGTAAGGGGTTGTTTTTATATTATTTTATTGTAATTTTTGTTTCAGTTCCAGGTTATAAGTCCACGTCATGATATCTCTTCCTCATTCTCATCAGTTGTCACCCTGGTTGTCCCTCGACAGTAACAGTCGGGCTTGAGCTTGACTCATCGGGCCAGCAGGAAGGCATCAGGATCAAGGCACAAGTAAGTGACAAGAACAAAGAAAGAATCCTTTCTATTTCACATTTTCCAGTTATAACATGAGAATAGGTAAGATCCTTAATTAATGGTCATGAAATACATGACGAGTTAATTCATGTATGTTATGCTGCTGTCTGTATTTGTGTATTTATTTTGCTTTAATTATTTTTATTTAGATTAACGAGGAAAACATGTTCAGATCAAATCCAAAAGCTCCAAAACTTCTTCAACCAGCGGCTAAGCCTCCAGTTTTAAGTCGAGTGACTCATCCGGATGCAAGGGTTCCAACTGGAGGAAAGCCCGTATCCAGAGGAGGAGGAGGTGGGAGTAAACCTCTTCGTGGGAGACCGTTTATGGTTGCTACATTAGCCTCTGCATCAGCAGCATCATCATCAGCCGCAATAGACCAAGAGGGTGGACATACTCAAGGTCATGAGTTTGATCCAAACTTGTCTCCAATCCCAAATGAATCTCTTGATCCATCAGCAAATGGAAGGCCTAATCTTATTAGCACTGGTTTAAGGGAAGGTGATGTCGGGTCTCGAATTTCTCCTGAGCCTGTACCCTTCGACCCCTTAGAAGCCCTTGACTCTACAAGAATGGAATTAGTCTCACAATCAAGAATTGTTACTCGGACTGAACAAATTGATCGAGGGGCTAGAATCCTCTTTGCTCTTCAAGTCCTGAGCCGAAGGATGAAACTTGATAAATGGATTCGACTGAGACATATTGAGGAGTCCCAAGTTGGTGGTGGAGGTGGCGATGTTCCTCGAAGTCATCCGACCCCGACTACTCCCAGAAAGAAACAAGGACAAAGTGCTGCTGCGAATTCGGAATTGGACTTTAATTTCACGAAGGTATGAACACAACAATAAAGGGTAAATGATGGCTGGTTTTTTTTGCTGACCCCTTGATGTTCAAGGTATATTTGGATTTGCAGGATATGTTCAGGACCAATAATACGAAGGCTCTAATTGCCTCAACTCATCTAATATTTGGAGCAATTGATGGAAAACAGACTGAAGTTTGCTTCCGGGACTGCTGGCCGCCCTTTGAAAAACAACAAGAGGCTGAGTACCGTAAAAAAGCACTTGCTTGGGCATCGGAAATATGTGAAGTGAGATTAATATTAATAATCCATGATTTTACTGCTGGCTGAGAACATATATGTATAACTAACATTTAAGTTTATGATCCTTTGAACAGAAGAACAAGGAGTTTTTCAATGGTGTCAAGCCCACTGTGGCCATGTTTGTAAGTCCAAGTGGAGAGAAATTCATGCAGTTCATGCATCTCTTTGTACACTTTGCTGTGTACACAATTAATCTGGAACGAAGCAGTAAGAACCGCTGTTCTGTGAAGAGTATTTTATAATTTTATGAGTTACAGCAAATAAGAATCTGATCAGTTATATCCTTAATCTAATTTCAGGGAAACTTGGCAAGGAACCTGAAATCAAGAAAATTTTAAGCACTGGAGATACAGAGGTTGATCAAAAGAGAATGATCATACAAAAACATAAAGTTAATGAATTAATCAAGGCTACCATTGACTTGGATAAAATAGCAGCCGTGAATAATATACTTCACGAGGAGAACAAGAGGTAGAAATAATTTTGTTTGCAAAGACTATCGGTATTTGACTTATCTTGTATATCCATATTTTTATTCTGCTTTTTTATGGTGGAATGTTTTGTTGAACTATAGGGATTTACGAGCCAAAAAGCAAGAGTACGAGCGGTGGATGGCAAACCAAGTCCGTTCATTGCGAGCTCTTGTTAATTCCAGACCTAATTTATTTCCCAAAGATGCTATTGAACGTGTTGAAGCCAGACACGGAATGATTGATGAAGTTTGTATGGATCGTAGAGTGGCTCCGCCCGCAAAGAAATTCGTGGAACTTCCTGATCCGTTATGCTCAGGTGATTATTATAGTGATTTTTGTTTGGATAGTTTAGATTGGTGATCTTATACGTAAATGAATGCCCAGTGAAAAAGTTTAACCAAACGCCTCTATGTTATGAATCCTATTTCAATCCAAATGACTGACAGCGTATATTTTCTTTACAGTGTTGGACATCCGATGGAAAGAGAGTTTGTCTCAAATGCAGTCCTCAATCACAGAAATACTCAGTTTTTCAAATGTATTCGGGCCATTGCTTAAATTCAATGAACATTCGTCAAATCAAACTGTTTTGGACGCAAAAACGTTGGCCGGAGCTTATACGGTAAGGGGAGACGAATATTTAAATAGTATCACTCATATCGTTGCAAAGATATATTGCTGAATGGATGGAGATGGAATTATGTGAGCTTATCTATGTATCGATAATAAGAATTTGACTTACTTTACTTCTAGGAAGGTCAAACACAGCCATTGGAACTTAAAGATTTCATAAAATATTTATCGACGGAGGTCCTTAACTTCAATGAAATCATAAAGAAAGCTGGTTCGGTTCCTAACGAAATGATAAAAAGGATTGAAAGCCAGAAGGTAATGCTTCAGGAGCTGGCAGGACAAAGTAAACAAAAAGATGAGGATGATGTCTCAGCAAGTGTCTCAGAAGATACATTGAACGAGATTCTCTTCAAAATTAAATCTCTCTCAGTAAAACTTAATGAGACGGATTGGACAAAGTTGATAAATATTCACGATTCGCAGTCTCAAAGTGATTTTATTTTAACTCCACCACGGCAATTTGGGACAGACAGAGCCACTGGACTTACTCCTGCCATAGCAGGGTTCTTGGATTTCTCTGTCTCGGAGCCATCACGTAAGTTTCATAGTAAATATGGTGTCCTCCCTAAAAAAGGTATGTATCGTTACCGATTTACGAATATCTTCGTTCTTATCACACTTCCATTTAGATGCTGACCTTGTGGAGAATAATAGATCCATAGAGACTCAAATATACAGTTCTAAGAATGTACCTGGGCCAAGTAAATCAGGAGTTAAAGATATCATTTGGAATAGTAAGTCACGTTACAGCAAGACAATTATAAGCAGAATCTCTGAAGTTCCAGACAAACGTTCCATAGGCATCGACGAGACAAATAATGAACCGAAGGGCACTACTAGTTGCGAATTGGACCTTGAACAAGGAAAAGGCAGTGAAATAACTGAATCTCCAGCTGATCGTGGCGACAAAATTGTCTTTGATAGCAACAGCAACAGCCCCAAACCAAGCTCCTTATCGACTTCATTGCTGCATGAGGTTAATGGTTCAGGACAAGTTGCTCAAAATAATTCCTCAGCGGATCGTGTGAGCCGTATAAAAAATGTTTTAAGATTTTCGGTCTCTCCAATATCTTCGGACAAGAATTCAACGACTTCTTCTAAACGAAAAAGCTCATGTGGTCCCAGTGCTCGTGCACCAGCTTCCGAGTTAGAAAATGTCTCTGAAGCAGAAATCCAGGATTTGGGAGAGGATTTGGAAGTTGCTCTCGATTTGGACCTAGGAATAATGGAGCAATCAATGTATGATTTTAACGGTGTTATGGATTCCAGTGCAGGCTCTGAATTTGAAGATTGGAAATAATAATTATTGCTTTCCTACTTACTATGTAATTTAGCGTTATGAGGTTTAAGGCTTTTCTTCTATCTCAAGGCTGATAATGTGCCTTTGAATCATCTTTCATTTAGTTTTTTCTGTATTAAAACGTATTGATAGGAAAGGCTTTTCTGGTGAATTCTTGAAGTAAAAGTGAAGTAACTTTTGTATAATTGGGAAGCTAGGTATTTCTGAATAAATCGCATTCGCATTTTAGAATTTTTATTTTGAATTTTTTTTTCATTTATAGGCATGTAAGAATTAAGTGGTGACATGACAAGCGTCATGTTCATCGAATGTCGAATATCTCTCGAGTGTACTAAAAATGTTTATAATGAGTTAATGACATCAAAGCTGAGTTTTTGATCTTATGTAGGCAGGAGTAGGAGGAGAAAAGGGGGTATGGACACTGGAGGCTACACAAGGTTCTGGCAGTGAAAAAAATCTCTGCTGATGTCATGTCATTTGACCCTTTCTTTCTCCATGTGATGATTTTTATTAAGCTCGTCCATTCCTTTGCCTTTCAGTAAAAGAACCAAATTTTATTCATGTGAGTTTGTCTCAAAAAATTATTTTTCACCCTCATGGGATAGCTAGGATCCTCTTCAGAATTTCATGAAATATATGTTGCAGACACTTGGGGTTTGCTCAGATTAATGCACGATATATTCATTAATAAATCGTTTGAACAGATTTACTGAAAATCGGTGAGGAAAAACATTTCGAATCCAACCAAGCAGATGATGATGTTAACCAGTGAGGATCAAGGACCTCTTCCAGGAGCATGATTAGGAATTATTAATTAGAAAAATTCAAGTGGACATCCTCTCAAAACTTGATTCCAAACTTTTCTCTTTTCAATCTTTTGAAGATCTTATCTTATAGCTCTCATTTCATTTTAATGAAAAACAATTTTGCAAAAAAGACAAATTCCCATGAGATCCTATTCCAGCCTGAATCCGCCCACTTATCTCATTAGCTCATAGCATTTTTTCCATATTAACACCCTTTTTAGTTTAGTTCTCCAATTTCAACCATATTAACCACAGACTTCTTAGAAAAAATAGTGGTCTACCATTCCTTGAATATCAAAGTTCACGACTTTTTCTTAAGAAAGTGGAATCCTTGGATTTTACTATAAATTGGGGTTCGCTGATCCAGATACCTCATCATTTTGCATAAAATTGTTGAAAGTCAACATCTTCCGTTTCGTTTCCAGTAAGCAAATCCTTGAATTAATTTGACCTCAAAGATTTTGCAAAGAAACAAAAACAGTTTTACTGGTAGAGGATCATTCGCCTTTCAAAGGGGCATCTACATAAGATCCCATTATTGTATTGAGAATGAGTGCTATAATCAGAATACTTTTCCTGATTGGGTTTGTTGCAGCCCTTGGAGGAAAAGTTTTTGGGGCTCATCTTTTTGAGACTACTTACGAGGATATTGAGCCAGGGTCACCAGATCAATTTCATTTGGATGAATATGGTTAGAGTTTTAAAATTGACAATTGATGGATTTTTACAAAAATCTTATTAAATATGACAAATTTTCCTAAAATGAATTTTTTTGTCTTTTAGACACTGAAGGGTTCTGGCCACCTTTAGTTCTAAAGCGAGCTGGATTTTGGTCACCACATCCAAGTGACCTCAATCCAATGAGACGCCCTGGATCCATTTCAAGTCAAGGACCAAGGAGTACTGCTAAAAAATCTGAGATTGATAATCCTTATCATCCTGTCCCTCGAAGTGTGAATCAAAAACAAAAGGGTCAAACTGGGATGGAGGATTTGGAACAACTTTTAGAGGGTACGTCCACAGCATTTGCATTTGATGAGTTCCTCCTTTGATTCCCCAGCAAACATTTAAAATGTCATTTTGTTTAAGAATGTGCCTCTACTTGACCGTAATAAATGGCTTTTTAGTCCAATTATGAACATATGAGCCCTCAACCTGGGGAATTTTTTTCACAAAATAACAATTATGAACTCTCTCCATTTAGGTATAAGGGACAAGAGACAAAGTCCTGGAAGTTTCTTACTCATGAAATTGGGACGTGGCCAAAAAACTGCAGAACCCCAACCCAGGAGGATGAGACGACCTTACCCAAATCCATCAAAACCTTAATTCTTTTATAGAAACACGAAATTATGGAATTTGGAAAGTAATGCTATGTACCGATATCAAATATTAGATTTGGAACACTGATAGGAAGTTCAGGGGTCTTTTTGTCATTAACCTGCTTACATTTATAATTATGGTCATTTGGTCAAGTCAAGAGTTAAAAGAATAGCAATTTCATTCTTATTCGATTTAAATTGTATTTAATACAATACAATATCCATGTATTTACTCTCATAAGAAAACATGATGATTAATTATTGATTCTAATAAAATCTCATCATCCTATATGTCTTTCCAGCACGATACTCCAGAAAAATGTAATAAAACTTCATGCTGTTGCTTTTAAAGAGCAAAAATTGGTCCATGCAACAAGAGTTGAAGTCTTAATTAAAATCATTAGAGTGTTTGTCATATTGAATCCTAAATCATCGCTTTTGACAACTATAAAAATATACGATCCATTTAAACACAAAGACAAACTAACAGCGTCTCTTTTTAGTTAAATCCAAAGAGGACCAGTCCGGATTCAAGATTTTTGGCAAGAAAGAGAAAGTGGATCCTTTTGTATCTAACCAAACTGAAGCTGAGCATAAAATGAGGCTAAGATCAGAGTCAAACCGTTTCTGAGTTGGTGGAATCTTCTACTTTTTCGGGGTAGAGCGAGTTCCTCCGATTCTACTAGTTTCATCTTGGACTTTTTTGTGCAAAGGGACCACTTTACCCAGTGCATACAAACAGTCCCACTTAGAACCTTGAGTTAGGAAGGTTACTCTTTTCAGATCCTCTCTAAAAAATTTTAGAAACATTTACGAAAATTAGGGATCCTAACTTTAATTTTGAACAAAAATGTTGTCAGTTCTTGCATTCTTTGGTAGTGATAGAGGTCATCCCTCAAATAGGCCCAAGTTCCAAGCCCTTGGAAAGGTGATTACCTCATCGGTCATTCTCCTTTGTCTTTTAAGACATGGTATGAGTATGGGAATTTACTAAGGCCTCAACTGTTCTTAAGGAGAACAGTTTCATAAATTAA
>JAQIYE010000518.1:0-12107 GCA_034699765.1 Xenyllodes armatus
ATCATTATCGTTAGGTTGATTCCAGTTTTAGGAGTTTTAAATCCAGTCTCGTCACGTAACTTTTCCCCGTCTACCAGGAGCCACCATCTCAATATATAATATAATATAATCCGTCCATCATCATGTTCAATGTCCGTTTCTCATTTAAAACCAGGACATTGTTCTTCGAATATTACATACTGTATACTCCTCTCCATTTGAGTCTTGTCTTGGTTAATTTAGTAGAAGAATTACCATAACATACAAGGTAGACAAAACTACCTAAAGGAAGAGGATCAAGGCTTTATGATCCATCAAAAAGTTCATTTTAAGGAGAAACATGCGTTGACATTATTACAAAACCAGGAAGGGAAAGTAAAAGTAGTAGAGAATCTAGATGACACATGCATTATCCTCCTCATAACATCATACCCCGTGCCAAAAAATTTTACTGTTGGAGAAAGTAAACTTATCCTTCATACAAAAACAGACTTTCACTCTAAAAAGAGAGGGCTCCTTGCTTTTAATGGGGGGACGGTTCTTTTCCTCTCATAGTTTCAAGTCTCAAGTTCCATGGAATTGTTTACAATTATTATTATTATTGCGATACGACGAGCAGAAATTTTGTACCTGAGGAGTCTCTCCCCACGTATCACTTTGACTTTATTCCCGTGGTGTGTGTCATTGTCATCTTGAGTAGTAGTAATATGAAATACAAACAATAAGAGGAGGACTCGACCCTCTTTATCTTTAGAGGAAGTAAGTGGAAGCCTTTTGTTTAAAGTCAGTCAAGTGACATGATGAGTTTTCTTTCTTTCTGTATTAGTATCAAGGAACTTTTGTATTTTCATGATAATAATAATGTAATATTCTAAATTAGAATACAAAATAATTTTTTTAAGGTCAAAAGGAAGGAAAGTGGATGGTTGTTGAAACAATTGAGAACAAAAGAATGGAAAGAAAATGTGTCTCAAAACCATCTTTCTTGGTGGTTCACAGAAGAAGCCTTATCTGAACAATTCTCATCAAATTGAGTTTTTTTAAAAAATATGTTCTTCTGGACTTGAACCCTCATCTATAGTTCTTTTTGGCTCTTTCTTATCAGTATCATCCCTGGAGCAAGGAAGGAAGGAATCCCAAAAATAAATATATCAGATCTTTTGCCCCCCCCCCTTTTGTCTTTTTTTTCTCTTGAAAACTTATGTTTTGAGGGTTCCTGGAACTGGATGGAGAATATGTACTTTCATGGAATGGAGGTTGTTAAGGGCAAGGCTAAAAAAATCCTTAGAAAAACTTCTTTTTCCCCTCCTTCTTCAACTAATTATACTTTGTTCCAGAAAATATATCAAGAAAAATAATGTTGAGCCACTAAAGATACCAGGAAATAGACTTGACAAAAATGGTGTATATAGTATTGTCGTAGAGGGGAAAAACCCGGAAGAACCAAGGAGGATGTCCAACTTGAATGAATCTTATCTTTTAGTTAAAATGGATGAATGAAGGGAACAGGGCAGGGGTAGCTGCCCCATCTTGGATTCTTAGAAACAAAAAGACAATGTAATACTCATTTCATTTACTGCGTTATGATATGATGGAGGGTTCCTCCTGGAAACATATTTTTCCCCCGTGTGATAAAAACTAATACGAAAGGAAATGAGATCAACACAATAGGATTGTATTTTGGTACTTTACGTAAAGATTATTTTTTGTGTCTTAAGGATTGTGTCACATTTGTATACAAAATAGCAAAGTCAAATTAGTTTTTCATCATTTAAAAAAAAATTACAATTAACATTTGAATATGAACGATAGCGGTAGAAATCTCCTCAAGGCAAGGAGTCAATGTAAGATCCAGGAGGCTCAGATATATTTTAAGATAGATTTGAAATCAATATTATCGACTCACGTAATTGAGACTTTTGTTTTCATCTTTTTTGTAACAATGCATCAGATTAGTTTAGCATCAAAACAATTGATAAAGCCTACATGGTCATGCATGGGGTTTAATTTCCATATCTTATCCATATTGACCAAAAAGCTCAACATGCCCTTATCTCATTTATTGGGTCATTTATTGAATCTCTTAAAGTTATCTAGGATAATCTCATTATCATTTGCGAGAAGGAAGCCCTCGTCTTAAGATAGTGGAGTCACTCGCACGGTATGGAGCAAGTGCATCTTAAAACAGCAACAGTTGATAACATGAATTATCAACAACCACCCACGTTGATTAAAGTTATGAAATTGCCTCATATAAATTGAATTTATTAAACGTTAGATTATCCAAAATACGTAAAATTATCTCAGATTGGATAATGCATTTCAAAATTTGATTGGTTGTTATGATGGTATATGGTCTAAATTCTCAGAGACTTAGCAGACACAGACTGAAAATCCTTGAACAAACTGCGTCTTATATTTTTCTTTAGAAAAAGGACGAACCTGGTCAATTTAGGTCGTTTAGTTTGTTTACAACTTTGGTCAAGTAAGGACGTAGACCTGTGAATGTAAATTGAACAACGAAGAGACTCATTGGTAATTTAAGGACAAACAAAATTAAGCAGTAGTAAAATACAACAGTGAAAGGCAGTGAGAGTTTTGGAACATTTAAAATATTTGAAAAAGGACTTGTTTACTAAATTGTTTATTACAAAACTCGGACGGAACAAAGTGGTAAACTCTTTCAAGGCTAATTTTCCTACAAATCCTGGGCCTGCTCAGGGGATCAAAATGCCCTGGGTTGGTGGTGAGTGAATTAAACATGTTAGATCTTTTTAGTTTTCGTAAAACAGAACACATTTGGGTCAAACAAACAGAAACATAAAAGGCTGTGTTCAATTGTTCTTTAGCTTAGGACCATTTTTGCTGATTATGACACGGTCATGTTTTTGAAAAAACAAAGTTATTTTTTTGTTGTATTTTGACATTTAAGTGTATTTCCTTGATATTAATTCCAATCATTTCTTTGGATCATCCGTCATCCTCCTGGACAAAACCCGTTGAATACCTTGCAATATTCAGGGTAAATGAGATGAAACTTATAAAATTTGACAAAATCAAAATGTTTCGTTTCCTAATAGTATTGTTAGAAATCAGTATTACACAGAGGTATGTTATAACAAGAGTTACATGAAAGTTTTATATTTTTAAAACTCGATTCATCCCTTGGCATGACAAAGCCTGTAAAAGGATAAATTTTTCCCCCATCTTCTCCAGGGTAGAATTCAACCCTTTCCATGATGTTTCTTGCAGAGATACATATAAAATAAAAATATCTAAAGGGTGTAACGTGTAACCATCAAACCTTAGCCTATATATTTTCATGTGTACAACACAATATGAAATACAATAGTAATAGATTGAATCTATTATCTATTTTTTTACCCCCTCCCTATAATTCATCTTTTTTTCTCTCTCTTTTGTTGTTGTTGGCTCAAAATTCCCTTAAATGCCTCTCCACATCCCTCATTAGGATGTTTTCCCAGGTAGGTGGTTTCATCGGGTTGGGTCTTTGTCTCCTTAAGTTTTTACCATTTTTACCCTTGAGTGAACGACTTGGACTTGGTTTTTGGCTGCCTGGACTCATCTTCAGTCGTTTTACAGGATTTTTTTTTACATGTATTTGCCCCAAAGCCAAATAACAACAATCCTTTTTGAAAATTTCATTGTTGTTTAGAGTTGAGTTACGAGTTACCCGTTTCTTCTTCCCTGATCTATCAAGAATCAAGATGATGATGAAGGAGCAATAGAAGCATATGGCTTGAGTGAGTTTCAGTTTGGTTCTTGTTTGTGTGGAATCTTAAGGAAGTGGTTGTGGCAATGCAATGATGAGATGAATTTATGTGAGCCTTGGATGATTTTTGGTTTAATATTTGTATGCCTTTTACAGAAGGGGAAAAAACAGTATATCATCAATTTAAAAGAATTTGATTATTGATTTGCATTTGAAGTCTTTTAAATGTTGAAGTATCAAAACATTCAGGAAAGGGATCTCATTGAACATGCTGACAACAAGTTTCACAAATCTGTAGTAAAATGTTGATCTCGGTCTGTCATGCAGTTCTGTGGAGCATAGAATGTTGACTAGGATAGGTTGATGGTTACAAGTATTTTTCAAAACACTAGTATTGGTCTTGGTTCTTGGACTTCATTTTGACCTGATCAGAAGAGGTTAACGAAACTAAAATGATAAAGAGAAAAAAGCATTATTATATTTATCTTATACTTCATATGCAAAGTTAACAGAAATTGAAAACCTTCAAAAACCCTTTAGTAAACCATTTTTAATAGATTTTAGCTAAAAGTGAACCTTCCATCCTTTATGCCATACTAGGGATTAGTTTTTGGAAGAAACACTTTTCCATTGTTCTTATTTTTGTTGTATTTTTTTTTCTCGGATAAAGTTCAGATGAGGGTTTTTTTATCCCCAGCCAAAACTTCTACACTCTCCTTCCTATTATATTATTATTATTATAAAAGTGTTTGAAGACAAGTCTTCTGGTGATCCCAGATCCCAGATCCCAAGGACTTAAATCCCTTTCGGTCTCATCATCCATCATTTTTTTTGCCCGCGTATATCTGTACAATATGATATGACCCTAAAAGCTCCACAAAACCCCCTTTGTTAAGTTCTACTAAAAGTAAAGCCAAGAAAGAATGAATCGGCTACTAAGGGCTGCCAACAATGATCACAACGACCAACACGACCCTTAATGGTCGGTATAGCTCCTTTGTTTCTTCAGCTCCCATCTAGAAACCAACGATTTTTTAAAGGGAGAAAGAAAAAAAAGGAAATTCATTAACCTCTAAAGAAAATCAAGTCAAAGAGTCTCTGTCTTCACATGTACAATATGCCCCCGAAAAACCTGACGTACTTTCACCAATGCCAATAACCAACACCAACCACTTTCACCAACAACCCAACGGAAGTTCTACTTTCTCCTCATTATTTTTTTAGTGTGCTCTGTCTGCTTGCCTCCGTGTCTTTGTCGACGCCTGATGATGATGTTGTGAGTAAAAGAGATGAAGAAGAACGTGATCCAATCCCCCTTTCTTCCTTGACATTTTTTTAAAGGATAATAATCCCAAAATCAAATTGGCTCGTAATCATAACAAGCTTTATCATCATCGTCGTCATAGGACATTTTGATTTTGAGGAAGACAGAATTCATCCTGTTCATTCAACATCGCATCATCATCCCCTGACTTTTCTCGGAGCAGAGACGTTTTTTTTGTTATAAAGTTGAAATGGGTGGATGACTCGATTTAGAAAATCCTTCCCTCATTAAAATTTAGGATCCTTGGTGGTTCTGACTGACTGAAGGCAAGAGAAAGGATTTAGGGAAGTTGTTTTTTGAGTGATCCCTCCCTGCCCTGTCCTGTTGTCCTTCTGTCGTCGTCGTCCTTGTGTCAGTTCTGAGCTTGGAGCTGAGCGTTTTCTTTGTCCCCTCGTGGGGGTGTCGTCGGTCTGATGATGTCGAGAGACCTAAATTGATCCTTATGATCCATCATGGCATGGAACACAGGAAACTAAGGATTCATTATGGGGAGCCTTATGGTCTCAATCAGTCCAGTAGTAGTATTTGGCTCCCCTCCTTTCTTTCTTTCATTCATTTTGTCCCTTCAAAACTTTTTCATCTAAATACATCATTTATTAAGGGAGAGAAAGTTGAATGAAGGATGAGAGAGACTAGACTTTTTTTCTTAATTCCTAATCACACCCTTTGCCTACTTACACATGAGAAGCTAAAAGTATAATAATAGCGGTATATAATATAAAATATAAGAGAATACGTTGCAGATTCCAGACTTACTTGGGGCCGTTAGCTCGCCAGATGAAACTTATCCAGAAAGCTTCTAAATTTTGGCTATCCTTCCTGTATATTTTTAGATTCTGGAGATGCTGATGGTGGTGGTTGTGAGGGTATTAGTTTTAAGGCCAAGAGGCTTTATTTGGCTGTATAGTCATAGTATAGTCAGGCATCCTGGACAAAGGACCGGACTTAAGGTCATTATGTATTTCCATCACCCTCTCCTCTTGGACGATTTAAATCATAATGAGAGGGAGAAAAGGAAGGAGATGAGTTGAGTTGAGCAAGGATTAACTGGTTAGGGATAGTAAGTGAGTGAGTGAGATAGTTAGAGTCAGGTCAGGTCACTTGGGTCTCTCTCTTATTCATTCAGAACAATGAGAAAGAGTTCAAAGTCGAGGAGAGAGGCAAGGGATCATAGTGAAATTGGATAGTTAAGTTAAGGCTCCATATGGAGCTATGCCAAATAAGGACTGACTCAACTGAGCTTTATCCAGCTTCCTTTACAAAAAAGATAAAGAGATGATCCTCCTATGAGAAATGATTGGTTCATTTCATTGGAATTGAGAGGGAAAATCAGGCGGGCATGCTTGGAAAATGTTCTTGTAAATTAATCTTTGAGGATACATTTGACCTTGGTAACATGCCAGATTTTCTTGCTATGATATGCAATTTATGCGTTTAAAATGAGTCGGACTATTAAATAGGAAATTACAAAGATTTAGGAGGATCAATCACAATCAAATTATACTCGCCAAGTAGTCCGGCCCTGATCAGATTAAACTTCAGTCCAGGCCTTTAATTGTAGAATCTTAGCTCGTCGTTAGGCCTATCACTCCCTGAAAAAGTGACGCTGTACACGTATAGAAATGAATTCAGTCAGAAACAATGGCTCATTTGTATTAGAAGAAAGAAAGTCACCATTAACTGTCTTTTCCTCAATTCAGCATTAAGGAGGAATGACGGAGTCCAATTCTTTCATGTCTTTTAACTCGTCAATTTAAGGTCACCTTAGACCTTAGGAGTGTGGACAGGGAACATATGAAGGGGAACACATGAGACTTTCACTATTTCCTCATCCACTGTCGATCTGTCTGTCTGTTACGATTTCATGAAAAATATAATCATGATCATGAATGATGAGTCTTTATTGGACCCGGAACAATCTTGTGGAATGAAATCCAACTTTTAATGTCCAGCAGATGAGAACATCATCATTTATAGGAAAGTTCATGTGTGAACTCAACCAACCCTCCATAAATGCAACCTTTTATTGAATAGACTCAACTCAAATCATATTTTTTTCATTCGAATATATCCTAGTCCTAAGTCGTAGTCTGCCCCTGGAAGCTGAGCCTTCATTTCATTGTTGTTTCATTTAGGTCCTTTACTTTACATCATCATCATGAAAAGTGCATGTGTCTCCTCATTAGGACAGGGAACAAAATAAATGGGATGGAACCGGAACCGGGAGGCTCCTCAACTCCCTGGCTCCCGGGTGAAATGACATGAAATCTCAATCCTACATTTTTAAATGAATGAATGAATGAAGCAGGGATGAAAAACACGTCTCATGAAATTTGAAACCATATGTAATGTTAATGTAAGAGAAACTAAGGGTTGAATTAGGATGATTGTATTACAAAGTTATTATAAATTCTTCTTCTTCTTCGGCTAGGGCTAGAAGGGGAGGACTATGGGCATGGGCATTGGACAATGAATATTTAAATATCTGACCCCACACCTTGTAAATTATTTACTAACAATTTTTTATGCTTTTTTTGTAATGCAGGCAAAAGGACGATCTCATTGCCATTACCACCATCATAGAAGGACCGAGAAAGTCGTTGTGGCCGAGCTGCCGCTCTCCTCACCATCACGACCCACAAATCAGAAAATGAAGGGAGCCTCTGAGCTCCTGGTCTTCAATGACCTCAACAGAACCAGAGGGAATGGTGGAAAGGACATTTGGAGACGGAATACTAATTTCCGGACACGTGGACCCTTCTTTCCCTTCCTCCTTGGAATTCTGTTTGTATGGCTTGACCTAGGGCTCCCCTTGGCTGGGTCAGAGAACACCCTAGCTCTCCCTGGAAATGGGATCCATGGTGGAGACCAAGCCGTGTCCCCGATAGTCTCTACATTTTCTACTCTCAATGAGACCTTTGTACTTAAGCACCTTGCTGTGGATCCACTAACCTCAACAGTTTATGTAGGGGCGATTAATCGATTATATGAGCTTGACCCTGCCCTAAGACTCCAAGCAACTGTCCCTACTGGGCCAAAGGCAGACAATCCAAACTGTCATGCTTCTGGATGTTCAGCATCTGAAGGTGACCAAGAGTCTTCTAATACAAATGGTGGTGGTGGTGGGTCATCCTCTTCCCCTACAGATGGATCAGGGAACCCTTCCCAAGGGCTCACAAATAATGTGAACAAAGTCCTGCTAGTTGACTCTAGCTCAAGGGCTCTAATTAGTTGTGGCTCTGTATCCCAAGGAGCATGTCACAAGTATAATTTGACAAATATAACCCTCCCACCCGAATTTGCCCCACACTCTGTGGCTGCAAATGATGTGAATTCCTCAACATTTGCCTTTATTGGTCCAGCCAAGTACTCAGCATGGGCCGTGTCCAATGTCCTTTACGTTGGGACGACTTTTACAAATAATGGTGACTTTCGTCATGATGTCCCAGCAATTAGTTCGAGGAATTTGTACAATTTGGACTATGCGGAATACTCATTTGCCAAACAGTCAATGTTGAGGATAGATGTCAAGTACCGGGATCATTTCCTGGTCAAGTATGTTTATGGGTTCAATTCATCGGACTTTGCATATTTTGTGATTGTACAGAAACAGTCTTACCTCCATGGATTTGAGGAACAAGGGTACGTCTCTCGCCTTGCTCGAACTTGTATCTCAGATGCAAACTATGACTCCTACACAGAGGTCACCCTTCAGTGTAATGGACCAAATAGTTATCATGGAGGGGCTGGGGCTAGTCCCAATTACAATCTTATCCAAGATGCTAAAATAATTCCGGCTCGAGAGGAATTGGCTCGGGCCCTTGGGATTCGAAAAGGAGAGTTAGTGTTTGTGGGAGTGTTTGCTCAGAGTCGAGGGATTAGTAGTGAGCCTCTTCCCGAGTCTGCTGTTTGTGTATATTCCCTTAGAGATATTGAGGCAAAGTTTACAGAAAATATTCATATGTGTTTTAATGGGAGTGTTGAGAATCGGAATATGGATTATATTTCTGGACCGATTTTGGATGGGAAGTGTTATGAACCTGGGGTAAGTCTTCAATTTCTACTTTTGGTTCTAAAAATGATTCTTTTCTAAAATATGACTTTTGTGAGTACCGATTTGTCAAATAATATTTACACAAAACGTGACACCCACTGCATTTTTTTCTGTCCATTTTTACAAAACTTCATCGGTTTATAGAAAAAAACGCAAAAATTATATTTGTTGAGATTGGGATCTGATTCCATCCCGTTCCAAATTCTTTATAAAAATCTCATCAGCCATCTATTGTCAATAATGTCATCCGGGAAAGGAATGACAATTCATTACAAAATGAGAGCTTTTGGAACCACACAAAGACCAGGGGAGAGGATACTTAAATCCGAAAAAGAATTTCTAAGGAACTATGCTAGTAGGACAGACAGTTTAGATCTTCATTCAATATCCACTAGGTAGGAAATTTCCTGGAATACATAGATATCTAGATATAATATAGACTCTCTCACAATCAGTTACCCCCAAAAAATCCAAGAGCTCAATCAGATCCTATCTGATAAATTATTGTAAAGTAGTCTTTCAAGGTTTTTCTCCTCTCTGGAGACACATTGGAACAGATTTTTCATATATACGATAGAAGACTATCAGCTTCAATGAAGTTCCGGTTTCTCAAGAATCCACTTTCCCAGATTCCCAGCAAGAGCCCCAGAGTAGTCTCCTCCAATAATAAAAAGATGAGATGGGGTGAATAAATTGCGAAAAACATAATATTTTCCCGTTCCTTTTCATTTCATTTTGTGGGTCTCTATATATACGACGATAGTTTAGCATCTGATCTAGATGGAATATAGAATCCTGAGGATTTCTCCCTTGCATGCTGGCATGCATGAGTTATGTTATGTAATGGGATATTTTGGCTGAGAATATTGGTAATATGAGTTCCGGTTAAAGGAAGACAGGAAGGACGAGGGGTTCCTCGAATATTCTGGGTGAGTTGGATATTAATACACAAAATGAACATGGCATACTAGAAAAGTAGATTTTGTTCCCGTTTTTCGGATTTTTTTTTTGATCAAGAAGAGGGGAAACATTTTCCCGGATGCCGAGAGGGGTTTTGAGATGAAGTTGAAAGTTGGATTTTGGATCTCATTCATTCCCATATCCTCCAGTAAAGTAAAGATTTTTCCTGGAGATACTTGTAGATCAACTCATGGAAAAATCCATCTATGAGAATATGAGTGAGTGGAAGAGGACTTGTTTCCGGATTCTATAATTTGGTTTGGTTTCGTTGGAGAGAGACTACATAGTTCCCCTGGAATGGTTTGATAGGATAAACATGTTTTTTTTTTGATTTGATACAATTTTGAGTTTGCAAAATATGTCTTTTACCTCACCTGGCTTGTATACATAAGACATTTTTCCTCAAATATAATGATTTTGAAATAAGTTACTATGACATTTTGGTTTACCCTTACATTTTGAGTTTCAAAATTTATTACCCATTTGATTTTAGTTTTGCAAAAAAGAGTTTATTCAGTAAATTCATTTGAGGGGTTCAAGAGATTTTGGTTTAGTTTTTATCATTGGCTCTGATTTCGTTCTACATGTGTCATACTTTCGAGATTAAAGAGTTCTTAATTTATTGTGGTCAATTAAAATAGGTTATATTTTCGTCAAACTCAGTACTTTTATGCAAAAATGAAAGCACTCTGCGTTTAAAGAGCTTATAGCTGTACAAGTACAACCAGACTTGAGGACAATGAAAATCCTGAATCAGATTATATTATATAGTGGAAAACCAATTTGGATTTACAAAAGAAGAGTGATTTCAATTTAGGTTTAGACTCAAAAGAAAGAACATAAAATACAGACTTAAATCCTTGGAACAGGTTTTTCCTCATCATGTTCCAATTCCAACTTCTGTGGATTGTCATCAATGAGATCTAATGGCATTAATGGAGACAGAGAAGATTTAGGTGGACTTACAGCTCTGCCCTCCAAAAAATCTAATGATTTTTCTGTAAGGCAAAGTAAAAAAGCCTTGTATAGCATTTTTGTTGGGTCAGGAAAATATATTTTCTTCATCCCTTGATTGAAATCTCATCATATTGTCATCAATTCATTGTTTGGTCATTCCTGGACTCCTTCTAACTTAACCCCTTTTATTTAGTCCGTGTTCATGTCTTCTTAAGTTACTTGGATCACAAAATTTGATTTTTTTTCTGTCCTGCGAGACAGTCAATCTGATCAAATCTGATTCTTCTGATTTGATCATGGTTTGAAAGTTAGCTTGTTAGGAAGGAAGGAGTCAATATCTGGGAAATTCTCCCATGAGAAGAACCTGAGATGAGACCTGGATCAAGTTCCTTTCCAGGTCATGGCATGAGTGATGGGACATGGCAGAGGTTCCATGTGACCCTTCCATTCTTGGGTCTTCTTCTGATTAAATTAAAAGATTTGAGACTGGACGGGATGACAATGACAATTTACAGGTTTAGGATCGTCACTCTAGAATCACTCTACGAAGATGCAATGTTCAAGACTGGGAGTGAGATGACAAAAAAAAGAAGTTATTTTGATGTCTACATTGTAAAAAGTTCAGGTTTTGGGTTTGCGGGGGTCACCACCACCACAACCATCATCAGCATCACTTTAGTAGCCTTTTATAGGATTTGATGACCCAATCATTCTGAACCCTTCCATTCTCGTAGATCAGATATCTTTTAAAATATTTTTTATAAAATGAAAGTAGACAGGAGTTGAAATTCAATACTCATTCTCTTCCTTGAGTGGACAGTCATCATCAGATCAAAAAGGAATTTTATTTAGGATTAGATCTAGGTATTCAAATTTTTTAAGACAGACTTTTACTACGGCTACTACTTGCTCAACAACGCAAACAAAAAGATCATGTTTTACTTTTCTGTGTCACATAATTTTTGTGGGCTGGAGCCTAAAATTCGAACGTGCTCTTTTTGAACTGAACTTAATTCCGTCGGTGGTTCCAGGTTGTTGGTTAAAATCTGTCTGTATGTTTTGTCAACTAATAGGTTTACCAATTAGATCATCATGCAATA
>JAQIYE010000519.1:0-12103 GCA_034699765.1 Xenyllodes armatus
AAACTCACATCCTGTTATTTCCAACCACAATTATTATCTACTTTTCCTCTTACATTTCTAAAGAAAAGCAAAACTTACAATATTATTTATAATAATGACATGCATGACCTTATGACCTATGGCCCTTAACTAACTGGACCCCTTAATTAAGCCTTTAAATTAAATAGCAATTTCCAAATATTACACCCTACTCAACCAGCTCTTTGCTGTCCCAAGCAAAGTCCTCCCAACTTTAAAACTCTCTATTTGGAAATTTGCCCACAGGGCCACTCCTTAATTGCTAAGGTCGAAGCTTATTTATTTGCATCATTATAACTCAATCTCTTCAACTACTATCTAGTTCATATACACTCCTTCTGACTACATGACTTGATTCCAAACCCCCCATTCGGGCAAGCCCTTAACCTTTTCGCTACCAAATACGTGTATTCACGTATTTACTTAGCAACAATCAGAGACCAAATACGTCTATCCGTGTATTTTAAAAACCGTTGCCAGGGACCAAGTACGTGTATTCTTGTATTTTTAAAACAACAATGAGAGACCAAATACGTCTATTCACGTATTTTAGAAACACTACTCAGAGACCAAATACGTGTATTCACGTATTTTCCATTTTTCTCATTTTCCTTGAGTTTTTTCGAAAAAATTCTTTTACAAAAATTGTGCCGAATTCGTTTTAGAATTTAAAAATACGTTTTAGTAATTGTCCTAGGGTAAAAATAGACCTAAAATGAAATATCCTGAAGTAACTATTCATGAAAAATCAGGATAAAAACGTATGTAATGTAAAGATAGGGTAAAAATTTAGGAATTTAGGATGAAATCATGGAAATGGAGGTTCAGGTTTTGAGGATGACAGTATGACAGGCAAAATCGAGACTCAATTACTGTTCACTGAAGACAGAAAATTAACTTTTCAAATATTGAAACTCGGGAGGCCATCAGTTTTTTTCAAAAGCTAAATTATACAGAATAGTATTAAAATAAGTATGGCTTGAAAAATAATGAAATACTCCAGTTTAGAAATGAGCATTATTGGTTTACCTACAGTTGGGAAATGTCATTATGAAAATCATTTCGCTTTGAAAAATCAACTTGGTCTCTGAGCATTTTAGTGTAATTTTCTATGTGGTACATTGAGTACTAGATCTATTTAACTAATGGTCCTTGACAACCACAGGTCATAACAGTTACTAGTCCCACAACACAATACGTGATTGAAAATTCGGTAGCGAAAAGGTTAAGCTAGTTGAAGTTGAAATAAATGCAAGTTATATTGATTTGGACAAGATGTTGCAAATTCAGGGCTCTTTTAAGAAGCAAAAGTTTGACGTTTGACTTATTTTGATTTGTTTACGAAAATGCATTTTTTCAAACTGTACCTAAAACTCACTAGTAATAATGTCAGAGAAAATTCATCTTTTTAGAATCAGTGACTACATTTGTAACTTGTAAAATATAAATGAAAATGAGTACTCAATCTATCAAAGCTGAAATCAAATTACAGAATTATAAAACTCCCAACATGGAAAAATAATTTTACAATTAACAAAATATTTTGCTGTCGCCTTTTATTTTTGAACAGTAATAATTACTACTATCCAATTTGGAGCCACATGAGCTCTAATTCATTGACTATAGGCACTTTAAAACATTTGAGATAACAATGTAAATGAGCACTGTAGGGAATTTTAATATATTTCCCAAATAGCTTAAAATCATAATTCATTTGTCTATACCCAGGCAATCAGTTAATTAAAAATAACTCTTGTATAAGGTTGTAAAACCTATTATTAATGCTTAGGACTGGGATGGTGAACACATTAAATCAATTGAAAGAGATCATCGATGAATGACCTCATCCTTTCAAGTCTGAAAACTCTCTTCAGTGGCAATCGAATTGAGTATTAAACTATATTAGCAGAATAGTAATTTAAAAGTATCACGTATAGTTAATAATTAACATCATCGATTAATTTCTCGGGAATTACATTCTACTCTTGTTTCATTAATCGACTAAGTAAAAAAAAAATTTTTTTAAATCAACGGTAAAAAATTCCCTAATTGTTTCTGCTAGCATTAAACTTCACCTTACTTAAAGAAGAAATGGTCCGCTAACAACTTCCTTTTAGACTCCTTATCGAGTCCCATTACAAGATTGGCAGTGTGATTCAATAGCTTTTCTTGGCTGAGAGAATAAAATTGTGGTTCATCTCCGTGCCGGATGTCCTCAAAGAAAGCTTTACAAAAACCATGGAATCCTAGTCCATTTAGACGAAACTGGCTAAACGATTTGGGGTATGTTTGTAGTAATACTTCTACGACTCTTTCATAAACCTTGACTTTTTTTGCATTGCACAGTGTCCCACATCCTTGATCCCCTTGAGTAACTTCTAAGAAGCTTAGTCGTGTGAGTTCTAAGACATCTTTCCAAAATTCTGTTGGGATCACTTCAAGAAATGGCAGCCCATAAATTGTTTCAAAACTCGTGCGAGCTGTAAATAATTTTAAGAAAAAAATCAATTAAATCATATACTTTTAAATAGAAAAAAAATTAAAATAACGTATTAAAACAGGGCAAAAAACATAAAAAAATATTTAAAAAGCAAAAAAAAAGCAGAAGAATAAGAACAATTAAAATTCCGTACTTTCAGAGCTCATCAAGTCTTCCATTATAGAAAACTGACCCTCTTTATCCCCTTTTGAGGAATTTACAAGGTTTTCAGAAAAGTATGGAGATTGGACCATGAGCTCAAGGATTTTTTGCTCCAAACCGTGATCAACAAAAAGTAACATCAACGCTCTTTCCGATTCGGGAGTCGTCTTTTTGAGGTACTCAACTAATTGGTTTAGCAATCTAATGGAATCTAAATTTATTTCTAGGCCGATGACCTGTATGTCTCTATTTTCCTGATCTGGGTTGCGTCCCTTCTGAGCCATCTCCACAATGAGCCGAGTCCTCTCAGATGTGCCTGGCGGTAGTAAGCTGGGGCTTTGTGATAATGAGCGATTAATTGAGTCCTCTCGAGTTGTTGTTGCTATTGGGGCTCTCCATGGTGTTAGTGTTACATTTCCTGTTAAAAGAAAATTAGAATTCATGAGTAGGAATTTCGAAACCCTTTTCATCTAATTAAATTAAATGACATAGTGAGTAAGTAATTTAGAAAGATATAAATGTGGTTCAGACTTATTCTAGTTTTAAGAATTGTAGTATAGTATAGCATACATAGATTCATCATTAAAAATATCCATAATATTACCTGGATTTTGGCCGGCTCCTTCTGAAACTGAACCGTATAGCTCAGCAGCCATGGCAGGATCATAGAACTTATACCAATTTCTGTTTTTCTCTAGTAAAAAGTAATCAGTGACAAAGATATGGATAAAACCCCTTATTCGGTTAAATATTTGAAAATATCTTTGATGAGACAGAATGTCCTCAATCCTCGAGCTCCTATTGATTGGTCCAAAAATATTTATTACCTTGCAATTCTTCAGGGGTCCACCTTGGTCTACGCTTTATTGCTTTGTCCTGAGAAGATGGTAAAGGGTAAGGTTTTCGCTCCTTCCCAGATTGGGTCCGGTTGTACAGTTTCTGACAAAAATAATGCCGAGTATGGATAGGTTCTACAATGATCGTGACCCTCTTCTTCTGTCAAAAAAATATAAAGAACAGAATTTAACTATATTAGTCAACAATAAAATTCATTGAAAAATAAACACGATTCACATCGGGGGAAAGGATTAAGTTTTGAAGGATTCGTGATTTGTAAACAGACAAAAATTAACAATTAAGAATGATCATCAAAGTAAAACTCAAAAAATTACCTTAGGGAGGGTTTTTTCATCAGAACTATTTGAGCTGTTACTCGTTGAACCAGACCCTGAAGGACTAGGCATTTTGAGGATCCCACGATTTGGTGGCTTAATTATTGGAGGAGCCAAAGTTGTCTCCCACACGTCCCCATTCTCGTAGAAAATGACGTCGGTTCCATAAATTTCTTCAAATTGCCTAGCTTGCTCGGCAGGATCAAGTTGCTTGTTAGTTGGTACAGTTTCAGCTTGTGTAGCTGGGGATGGATAGATCGATGTTGACAGTTGATGCCAAAACTTGGAACAACCGGCTTCCAATAACGACTCTCCTTCTGAAAATGTACGCTGTTCAGGGACAGGATCAGACTCATCTTGATGACTATCCATTAGCAATGGAGGCTCAGGAAATAAAATTCTAGGATCAATCGTTGCATCAGTTTTGCCTTTTGGACTCTCAACAAGGATACTTGAGTTAGCTATTTCTCCCTCGATTGCTTTTCCACTTTCAGCAACTGAATCCACGGTTTCATCGTCAATGTCCCTCTTTCGTTTCTTTCCACTCCGTGGTTCTGATCTTCCTGCTCTCTTGAAACTCATAGGGCTCTCATGTAATTCAACAATGGGAGTCATAGGTCGGTAAGTAGGTTCATCACTGAAATTGGGTCCTTCCTCGATTGGATTTGGAATTCCTATGTCCATCTGATCGAGGATGTCTTGTGACTCCATCTCGAAAGGGTTGATAGAACTGTTGTGTCCCTGAGAAACAACTGATGTCTCAACGTTGTGTTCCTCCTGAGTACTGATCTCTGACTCCTCCACAGGTTCAGTATGGACTTGTTGAGTCGTTACGTTGGTCTTCGTATTTTTACCAGACTTCATGAACTTGGACATATTGAGTCGTGGGGATGGTGGGGATGGACTATACTGACGCTTGGCTTTGACCACCCTCGTAGAGCGTCGTGGAGAGACTTTTTCAGTAGTACTCTTATTCATGTCAACTGACACATTCAAATTAGAGGATGAGGATGATGCTGTCGATTTGTTAGCTGCACCACCACCACCACCACCAGCTGTCTTATTGTTCTTACGGCGAGGTGACATGTCTGACCTAGTTGATTTACAAATAATAAATTCAATTAATACATGACAAAACCACTTGTACAAAAAAGAGGAACTACTCAAGCATTAGTCAAAATACCATGGAGCCTTACTTCTTAGTCGTATCCCGCTCTAAAAACTCCAATTACTGAAAGGGGTCCCTCAGTCCTCCCACTTCCAACTTACTTCCTCCAATCAGGGATGACTTGACCTGATCTGACCTGGCCTCGACTTCCTCCTTCCTTGAACAGGCTAAAACAGGAACAGAGCAGGAGGACCAAAAAATGAGACCACTTGATCCTTCTCTCGTCCGTCCGTAGAGACACACCAATAATCACCAATCAACCAGCCTGTCAGGGCACAGGGAACAAATGACCCCTTGACCTTTGACCCTCAACCTGTAAATAAATGAACATTTTGTAATCAATTTTAATTCTTGTCCTCCTCCTCGTTATTTATCCAACAATTAAATTAAATTAAATTATTCTTACCTTAACTCCGCCCCTTTTCCTCCTCTGTACACTGTATGTCTACCACCACCACCGGCCTCAACTCCCTTACAACACAACTGCCTAAAGAACAAATCTACAAATCACAGATTTAAATAACCAACAATTATGTACAACAATTAACCTATTTTCTAACTTTAATTAAAATCAGTCGTTAGTTAAAAGTTTAAAAAAACAAGATTAAAAATTAAAAAATTGTAGAAGACACAAGACACAAGGAAGGGCCGAGGAGGAGAGGACCAAAGGATTCAAGTTCAAATACACCCAATGTTTCCCACTGTCTAAAATACACACAATTAAGGCTCCAATTTCCTTTGTTCTCAAAAGGGAGCTATAGGAGTTTTTTGTCGAGTCCAAAAGTATAACCGAGCCACGAGCCATTTTTTTTTGTCGAGCCTTATTATCGTTTGGATTTGGAAATGAAACAAAAAATGAATTTCAATTTGGTATATGGATGATTTATTAAGGGTACATGGTCCGTTCGGGTCCGAGAGTCAGGGGTCAACCCTTTCATAATTCTTAGAGTTGAATGAGATGAAGATGACACGACTCGAGTCCTTGATGGAATCAGATCTGAGTGAGACTCGTGAGTATATGTAATAATGGTGGATGTGGATGGTTAGGATTAGGATGCAATTACTTGGTAGAATAATGGCATATGGAAATGGCTCGAGTTAAAGATTCATAGGTAACCCGACCGGAGGAGCGGACTCGGGGGATTCTCGAACTGGTTAGGTTAGAACGAGTCTCAAATTTGAGAGACTCAAACGGGATGAAATGAGTATGTATGAGACTCGAGTCATGTCTTAAGCAGTATTCATGGGCTCTCATGTCATAGGTCATAGCGGTGGGGTCAATGTGTTCATAATCATATCATATACAATTATCAGTCATATAATATGATCCACCAGTTCAGTCAACCATTTTTTTTAAAACATGACATTGACTGACTCTAAAAGGTTTGTTTCTCCGTTATAAATTTTTAACTCTGACTTCAAAGCTGTCTGAGATAAAGGAAGGACTCAAAATAATAATTGGTTTCTTTTGATTGAGTCTTTGTTCAATATCTTATTTATGTCAAATGGGAAGGTCTCTCTGCTGGAGTCTCTTGACATTTTTAATGCTCAACTGAACAAATTGACAAGGATTAAGCAGGATAACCATTGTTTTCTCAATCTAAAAAAATCTACTTTTATTTTATCGGAAGATATGAAATGACCCGTTCATCCCCAACAACGCCAACTAACTACCCACACATCCGTTTTAATATTTATTTATTTCGAGCAATGCCCTTCCCTTTGACTTTGACGAAAACCAATTTAATATTTTAATCGAGTAACTGATAAAACTATAATGGAAACAGACTGAAACATTTAAATTTAACTTTGCTTGGATTTTGGACTTGCATGAATTGTCTTAATCTTCTAACTGTGGCTAAAAGTTATATGCTTTCTTATATGCGATGCATGATACCTGGTAATTTTTTGGTGTTATGTCGAACAAATATACATAATCGATATATTTATGTCCCAGATTTTGTGAAATGGTTTTTCTGTATTTTTCGTATCAAATTTCACGGGGAAAAAGTTTACGGAGATAAAAAGGATATGCGTCAAGATTAACAATACTTAGGAAAAGAGGAATGCATTTTGCAGCATTTTACAGATAACAGTAGATGCAAAATTATTAGGGGCGGTCAAACACATGGCTTCGGCCTCGAAGCCGTTTTGGCTCTTTCTGATTTTTAGCGCAACATCGCAAAAGCGCTCCAAAAACGGCTCTTTTGTGAGAAGCCTTTTAAAAGTGGCTTCGAAAGAAGCCGCTTCTGGAGCCGAATTTGGAGCCATTCTATTTTTAGAACGGATAGTAAAAAACGGCTTCGGCTTCGAAGCCGTGTGTTTGACCGCCCCTATTGTAAAATTTCTTACCTGCGCTGCCAAAACCTTGCTGACGAAGAACCGTTGTTGTTGATGGAATGGCTTCCTTTCAGTGATCCGTGTGGGCGTGGACTAGGAGTATCGGAATTTCTCCAGAAAACTCTTATTATCCAGACAATTAATCAATCCCCAAAAAAACTTTTTTACCAGCTTTTTGGAAATCACTGAAACCTCGAGAGACTCTATTAGTACTCTATCAAAACAGTTTATATAAACTCTTTAAAAAAGTCCAAAAAGAAGCTCTTTGACAAACAAACAACTTTTAACAAAGTCTCTAATTACTTTCTAGGAACTTTAATTTTTTTCCTTTAAAAGCGTCGTTTCACAGAATTAAATCTCTGGTCGTCAAACTTTTTGAAAAAGTTAAAATCTCACTAGTCAGACCTTACTTCTCAACCAACGAATCTACACTGAAGCTGACTAGGAGGCTGCAAGGTCAAAAAATAGTCTTTCCATTCAAAATAATCTTTTTTTAAAGTCATTTATTTTAGAATTATGATGATTATTATTGTTATTGACTCTCATATCAGAAATTGATACTAATAAACCCCGTGTTTTTTTTTTCTTTGGAAAGTTTCCAGGTACTTTGTAGAAACAACATAAAAGTTTGGTCATTAAAAATATATTTTTTCGGTTCATCGGAACAATACATTCGTTAGTGACCGTGACATGGCAGTCAGTAGTTTTTAGTACTTTTGTGTGATAAATTGAGCACGAAAAGGGATAATAATGAGGAAGAATGAATGAATGACCTTTAATCTGAGATGTTCATTATCATTTTTGTTGTTTTGGGGTCAGATAGAATCGGACGCTTTTGAGGAGATTTAAGACAACAAATTCAGCATCTGGTAACCGTATCTTTTGAACAATCAGCTAGTTTTTATTGTTCTAATGATAATCCTAGACAATAATAGGAGCATAAAAGACATACAGTATCAAATTAGCTTTGTTTACACATTTTGTATCTCTCATATTGGCTTCTTTATATCCAGATAAGTTTTGCCTTTCCATTGAAGATGCTCCCATCCATATTCTCCAAAGTTCAATAAATGCTTTAATACATACATATTCTGTGAAATTAGTGTGAGTCATATGAACTCGGTTCTTATTTGAGGTTGAGGTCAGGGTCAGAGGAAGTCAGGATCTGAAGCATTTATTTGAAACCAGAACCACGCAACAAACAGTGATGAATAGAGGTAGAAAAATTACAATTTGTTTAATACCAAGGAGAGCTATATGAATAATAGACTAAAAATAAGATTTTGAAAAAAGAAACATCGGCTACTAGTTCCTACAATAATTATAATTGGGTTTGTTAAAAATGGTTCACCACACCAGCACCATCATAATTGTAATGCAAATGCAAGTTTTGTTGTTTGGATTTCTATGTTGCAAAACTGAACATTATCTAAATAAGTATTATATTTAAGAAACGTTTTCCTAAATTTTTCTTATGGCGTCCAATTTTATAAAAATACAAAATGAATGACAAGACAATTTAAAATGTGCATGAGATTGAGCCTCAATTTGATCCTCTGCTGATGAAATGAACATTATTTATGAATGAACCTTAAAATCCGGGGTAGACTTTCCAGTAGGATAATCACCGGATGAAGGTCAAATCAAATCAAATAGGAACTTTTCGAGTCCTTTGGATCCGAGCCATGAAATTTGACATATTATTGTAGGATTCGACTTACGTTAGTTCTATAGGGCAAGGACAAAAGCATGCCATTTATTTAACATATGATTTTAGAAGTTGAAAAGTTGAAAGTTTGTAATGTAATTCATGATTACATTTGGGATTGAGATTCGATCTAGCTTGGATATTTATAGATATCTTAACTGTCGAACAAGTCTGTATTAAATTGCTTTTGTTTGGTCATTAATCCATGTTTCGAACAATTTTCCAAAAGTTTTATCTATTTTAAACAAAAAACTTTATGGGATTATGACTTATTTGAGACAAAGGAAAAACTCATAAATAATATTTTTATTTGTTCTTGTTCTTGCATCTCCTAATAAGAAAACCCTAGTTCGAGTTCGAGGCCAGAGACCATTTCCAATTTTGACAATTTCAATTGTTTTTTTACAAGTTTGCAATTGATTTATTTTAACAATTTGAAGTTTTACAAAACAATGTACTGAAAATTTAAGACCATTACAGCTACTAGATAACCTTACACAACACTACTGATAATCCAGAACTATAAAGTAATAACTGAATTTAGACATCTTAAGCGTCATGGGGTCATATGAAACATATATGTCTAACAACTAATTTCTACAATTCATTTCATCTAAATTACTGTACTAACTAAGATTTTATGGCTCTGATTTTCTAATCAGATAGAAAAGTAACATTTAACAAAATTCATTTAACCCTGACTCGGTCAAATTGTTATAAGTCTACCATAACCCCTGGACTAATCTGTATGAAAACTTAAATATAACATTTGTCTTGATATCTCATGGGACCAAAGTTGTACCCGTAAGTAGTAAATAGGATAGACAAAGGCACAAATATTTTCGGTAAATTAGTTTGATGAAAGACTATAAAATTCATTGAATCGGAAAAACTTGATTTGAAACTTTACTTAAGTACTCCTACTCCAAAGACACTACAAAATACAAAAACAAAGAGAACCTACTGTTCTTTTCGTTAAAAAACAACTTCAAAAGAATTGGATTGGATTTGTACAATAATGTCTGGAAAGAAACAAATCGTCAATTCTTTGCATCCCACTCATGTCTCATGTCATGTTCATGTCCAGTTCAATCACTTTGTAATGAACATGATCATTTTTTTCTTTTGTTCTTCTTAAATGTCAACTCAAAGACAAAAAACCTATTAAAGTTTGAACATAACATGACTAGGAGATAGCATTATGAGACTGGAACAGAGGGTATTAATTTTTTTACAGTGGGAGTCTTAATTCGTATGGGAATGTGTGAATGACCCGAGTGAGTCATGGACTTTGGTAAAATTGCTCGACTTAGGACTTCTTTTTACAATTCACTATTAAAACTGACTTAAGGGCATTGAGCAATTTTGTTCAACTATAACTCTTCAGAATGACTCCTTCCCTTAAAGGCACTTTGAATTGACTGAATCTATTTACTATTAAATTTTGCAAAAAAAATGACCTAATAACCTATATTTTCATAGAACCGATCTAGAAAACTGCTAAATTGTCCATTAGGGACTCAACGAAACCTTATGAAAATCCATTTAGCCTACTAACTTTTAGAAATCTGCGATTGGGACTCAATTAAAACCCAGACAAAATTAAGTATATAAACAAAAACTACATACATAATTCGCCGACCCATTATGAGCATCTTATTATGTGTAGTAATTAATTGTCAGTTCACAGCCTGGTCTTGTATCACGAAAGAGTTCAATGTCTTCTTCTGTGAAGTGTTCAGGTCCCCTAGGCCCCATAAAAATTGTCAACTCTTCAAGTTCTCTTAGATGTTGAGCCAAGAGTTGGAGTGACCTTCCAGTTAGAGCCTATTAAAACAAAAACCAGAAAAAAGAACAATCATCAATATGAATCTACACTCTTCCGTTAAAAATTAATTAATTTTTATTTTGAAAAATAACTTACAGCTCCTTGCTCCACCACAATGCTCTTTAACCTTGAGCAATGAGCCAATCCATGTTCAACTGAGAGTTCGCTGAGACCTGGCCAGATGGGGCATCCGAAGACTTGATGGACCCCAGGACAACCTCTGCCACAAGGACCTCGAATCCAACCTACATTTTTGGTATTCACTCTAAATCGTCGAAGATCTACAGATTCGAGAAAACAAAGGGTCAACATCAAACAATAAGCAAAATGAACTTTACATAAATGAATTACAGGGAAAAGTGATTTCAGAATGATATGAATAAAGTTGACCTCCATCAGACTTACTTCTTAGTGAACCAATGTAAGGACTTCGTCTCCTCTTCGCTTCTTCAATATTCTCATTCGAGAAAATGAAGAGGTCCTCATGGATTGTTCCATCTCCTCGAAGTTGAGGATCAACAAGGATGTTTGGGCCAATCCTATAAAGATCACATTACAATTAATTACATTTGAATATAAATCTAAATCAGTTCCAATAGCCAAACCGACTAATAATTCATAATGTATGAAATATAATTATTACCCAACACGAAGGCCAGTGTATCCAATTGCAGTCACTTTAGACCCAATCTCTAACTCTTCCAGTGCAGGACATTGTCGACAAACCTCCTCAAACATGAAATCAGTAACATCACTGAAATACAAGATCCTTACGTTTTGAAAAAGTAGTCCAAATGAAGAGTACAAATTCAAACTCCAAATAAAACAACGATTACAGCCCATCAATTGATTGATTTTGAGAGTCTCCAAGTGGTCGAATGGTTGAAGGTCCTCGAACTTAAACATGTACGAAACTGAACAGCACACCATCTCAGCTTCCTTCAGATTTGGAGTTTTTACTTGAACACTCATAGAACTTACTCGTGCTTTTTCTCGAAGAATGAGTTCCGTACATTTTCTCAGTATTGGAACATACTCAAAATCATCGATTATAGGAATGAGGTTGACTCTTGTTGCACATTGCCAATGAGTAAAGACCCCAAGGTCTAGTTCGATAAGGGACCCTGAAGCTCCTTGTAAAATTGCTTTTGGAAGGCTTAGGTCCACGGGACGAGAAAATGATCTTGGCCCTTCCCTTGGAGATTCAACCCAGGTTAAACCAATCGCA
>JAQIYE010000520.1:0-12102 GCA_034699765.1 Xenyllodes armatus
GCCCTAATCATTTCAATTCCTCAACCCAAAAAGTACTAAATGAGTTTTAAAAATTGTTACAGCTTTTAGACAAAGTCATAAGTTGTAAGACACACATGTGCCTATTAGATGTAAATAATTCTCGCCTTCACATTCACACGGCTTCCACCAGCGAAAAGAAATCTCTGCTATAAAAAATGTTTGAACACATATTTCTGAACAATAAAGTTTCAGCATTTCATCTAATTTTTCAGTAAATAGTAATTTATCTTTAGACTCGCTTTTGAAAATACAAAAACTGAAAATCATGAGACACTAAGATTCTCAGTTGATGATGCGATGACCTCCACAGGAGCTCCAAAATCAACCAAAAAAACACAAAAAACGCCTTTCCTGTGAAAAGACATGAACCATACGATATTCCATCCACGAGAAAAAAAACTGTTCAAAAATTGATCATTTGGTTGGTCCTCACATGTTTTGAGAAATCGAGAGAATTGAAAGGGGAAAAAACTATAGTCCGGGTATCCGGTTTCACACTTACTTCACATAACATATGAACATCTCTATTCTTTCAAAAAAAATCTCTCTGAAATTTTTTTTTGTTAAACAAACCACCCACGGAATACTACATACTACTTTACATCATCATAGATGAATACCCGGGTTCGGTTTGGTTGGAGGACGTCCCTGTCCCTGTCCATGTTCTGATGAAGTTCCTCCAGGGGGAATTATATTTGAGGATCTTCTTAAATTTCATCAGACTTTTTGGTTTTGACTAAACTCCAAAAGTCTACTTTTTGGACGGATGGATGGATCCAGGCCAAGAAAGAGAGAAGTAATTTTAGACGGGGCTCATCTTACATTACATTAGACGGGCTACATACTACATAGGAAAGAACGAGCTTATTGTAAAGTTGGAAGAATAGAGTCCCGGGTATCAGACCTCTTTCAGGTTACCCGGGTCTTCCAGTTTTTAGCCTAAATGCGTAATGTGTCATCGAAGCAAAGAATGCTGGAAGAAAACATGTTGAAATTGCGAAGGGTCCCTTCCCCTTTAATATAACCGTGAACTTGGCTAGACTATGACTATACATTGATGGCTGTGACCTCAAAAGGAAGTTAAGAGTTCGTAAACCCAAAATGGTCGGTTCTCTTTTTGTTTCAATTTTGTAATTCCCAGGAAATCCTCCATGATTCATTTTTGTGTTCCAGAAATTTTGATTGTAAGTCTAAACTGACCTGGTCTCATAATATCTACCATTTAGGCTAACCCTCACTGGATGGGGATCCAGTCAGAACCCTATATAGGCTTCCCTGATTGGTTTACGAGTTAGAAGAGACTGATCTTCTCAATAACCTTCTTCCTCAATTTACGGGACATCAACAACAAACAACTACATAATGATAAAGTATCGAATTACTGTACCAAAGATGAAATGTTATCTATATCTCTCTGTTCTGGACCAGAGGCTGAAACAGAGCAAAAGAGGGGACACAAAACAAAACAAAAAACGCTCGATATTAATAACATAAAACTACAATATCTACAACCAAACTGAAATTCTAGATCTGGATGATGTATCATCTAGATGACGAAGAGGACGAGGAGAAATATTTTTAAATGGACAAATGGATTTCTAGCCCTTGTCCAGCATAGTAATGTTTGTTTTGTAATTTTAATTTTTGGATGTTTTTCTTATTCAAACATGTAATTTCATCCTGCCCTAATCTAATTGCGGAATTCACATTCATGGTTTTTCGGATCTTTAGAGTTTACCAACTAAGATTCTAAAATTTAGATGATGTTTGGCGAGACTCAACATGGGAACTTAGGATCTTGGGAACTAAACTACGAAGCTTAAACCCAAGGTCAGAGTCTCATTCTTATTATACAATTTCCATTGTGATCCCACACTTACAACAATAATGTTACAAATATGTAACCCCAAAAACTTCATGGAGTTGTAGTAATTATAATAATTGAGCTGAACAAATTCTCTCACTTTAGAAATCCAATGTTTCCGATCAGTGACTCCTATAATCCCAACCTCTTTTAAAGAGATGAGGTTACAGGTCAAATTTCAAACCTAAAATCTAACAAGCGTCAAGCTAAACGGTTTAAATGGATTCCGATTCAATGAACTAAAAAAATCATTCATTTTTATCTTTTCATTTTCAGAAGAAAGACTACTGTTTTAAGATAAACAAAACAAATATAAAATTACAATCCACTTTTAGTCCCATATCATCCCTTTGTATTTTACCGAGATGACATTTGGTCACAGCCGGGCCTATATTTTAGCTTTAGTCGACCTTTTTCTTTCATATTTCTTTAAAAAGAAGTCAAGTGACCATAAGTAATTGGATTTGAGGGGTAATGTTATTATGTTATGTTATGATGGCTCTTTTAATGATCTCAAATGAGGGACAATATGGGAAAATATTATTATATCGCATCCTTCAAAAGAACGACTCTAAACTTAAGGTGATGATGATGAAGATGATTGTTTTTATTTTAATCCTTATAGTTTAAGTGTTTTTGTTTACCTTGGAGGTCCATCCTTTTGTTCAGCTGCTCGATCCCTTTGTCGGCGATTTTTAAACCAATTACTGACTTGTGTGGTTGTGAGTCCAGTGGCCTCTGCCAATTCCCTCTTCTCTCTTGGGGATGGGTAAGGGTTGCTAAAAGGGTCAAGTAGGAAAAAATTAGGAATGTTTGAACAAGGTGTCATTTTAAGGCCAATCGTCCTGGCTATGCAAAATTTTGGTTAAGAAAAGTTCAATTTTGTGGCTGGAACTTACTGTTGGTACCAGTCCCTTAGAATACTTCGAGACTTTTCCTTGAAACAATATGAAGTCTCTTCACCATCCCAAATGGTCCTTGGAAGAGGGAACTTCCTACGAACTCGGTATTTCCCTACGAAAACAGAAAATATAAAGCTCAATTGCAAGGCTACAGTTACTATTAAGTATCACTGAAAATTTCAAACTAATTTCATTATTCATTGTTAAAACCAAAGAATGAATGAAAGTGAAGAATTATTACTGAGCAAACGAGTTAAATCAAGTGAGGGGCTTGTTTTCGTTTCAAAAATGACATGATCACCAATGACACCTCGTTAAATTATAGATGGATTTAGAAAGGACTAAATTACAACTAGATAAAGCCACGGATCTACTGAAGGGATCGAGGAAATTATATGAGACCTTCCATGTAAAAATGTCTGATGACATCCATAACGATTTGATGACAAAATGAGGGTAGCTCAACCCTACAAAGATGGAGTACATTTGTAGTTTTGAGCTCCTTGATTATGATTGATATGATAGGGGACGAGTACAATAAGTGGTCAATTGTCTAAAAGTGACAGGTCACAGGCTCAAACCCTCGTTGGTTATAATATTTCAAATGTCAGGTCATTTCCAGTTGCCTATACTGATACTACTAGACTAGAGACTTTTAAAATCTGAACTTACCAACAGCCCCAAGGGGTCGTCCCCTTAATTTCTCTGCCTCAATATAATGGGCTTTCAACCAAAGGGCTTGAAGTTTTGGATGATTATGAGGTGAGAATTGGTGAGACTCGAGGAGTTTGTACAATTCCTTAAAATTTCCACGATGGAATGCTACAACGGCCTTGGCCTTGAGAACACTCTCATTCCTCTGAAGTTTTTCACAACCTGGGAGAGACCATAAGAATCGTGCCAGACGCTCAATGTTCCCAGATTGTTGAAGGACTTCACAGACACAGGCAACCTATAAGACCAGGAAGGAAAGATTGTAACTTCGAGAGGTCAACATCCAGATACACATGACACAATTGACCTTGACCTTGGATGAAGAACAAGAGTTTTTGTATTTTACCTGTTCTTGTGTGAAGCCAAATGATGGGAGGAGAGGATTTGGGGATGATGGACCCAAGGAGAGGACACTTGGAGAATTGACACAAGAGAGCCCTGAAGGACCTCCAAGGAGTCCACCAGCATCCCCCATACTCCCAAGAATCATTTTGTCCTTTTTGTCTTCAAAGAAATTTTCAACAAACAAAATTCTCACACAACCAAAAGAAGTTCAAACCACAACAAACTCACTACAATGCAGATTTTTTTTTCTAAAAAATTATTTTCCAAGAGAAATTTGTATTGCTATCAATTTTCAAGATGAGTCACTTCACTTATTGCTCTTCAGGAAAAAAGCGATTGATCGAATGATGATCATGATGACTTATTTTTTGTTTGTTGGATTGTTCTTTATAAATTGCAAGTGTTTTTAATATTATTATGCAAAGAATTGGTTATTTTAAGAAAAATTATCGAAGCACCTTTAACTGCATATCAAGTTAGAGAGTTTTAAGCTTATTGAAATTAGTTGTTTGTATTCAGAGAGCTCAAAGTGAGTTATCTTTGTATGATTTTTGATAAAAATTGTCTTTGAGGCCCCATTAATTGTCAAAAGGGCTGATTTTATTTTATCCTTTAAAAAGTGAGCAACGGTTCTGCATAGACACCTGGTAAAATGATCTTGCAAGAAGAAGCTTAATGGCACTTTTCAAACAAATTTAGTTCACCATTTTAATATATGAAAACATTTGGAGTCTACTCCAAAAAATTAATCCAAACTTTGATTTTATTCAATCAGAATTACAACTAATCCATAATTGCACAAAAAAACAAAAAGCCTATAATTTCTCTAAATGTTTCTAACTTTTCTCCAGATCCCTTCATCCTCTTTGGCCTTATAAATGACCTGACCTTTAAATTCCTACTAAATCCCTACATCCCGGCTTAACAGATCCTACACAATAACCTTCCTCAACCAATCCTCAACCACAAATGAACCAAATGATCCTTGAGTTGAGGCTCTTCATATAGTAAGGAAGGAATAAAGAGGGTCGAACTAAAAATTCTGTAATGAAATGAAATGGACCCACAAAACTGTTCGTTCACTGACGACTAAACTGATCTGATCCCTTCCTTGTTCTCACAAAATCTAAAATCGGATCTCTCATCTCTCTCGAAATGAACAACAACCCAGTAATAATCTGATCTCAGACCCCCAAAAAAAAATTAACACTGAAAGACCGAAACCGAATCCGGCACATGAATCTTACAAATTCGGAAGTTAAAAAAGATTTAAATGGATTTCAACAAAAGTCTTTCATTATTCATTTAATATACTCTCAAAATTAAAAGATTTTTTTTTCTTCTGCCGTTTTACATAATAAAAGCCACAACAATGAGGATTAGAAGAATCCTAGAATTCTCCATACCTGCGCTGACTTTCCCTATTATTGTTCCTCGATGAATTTAGTTAAGGAAAGACTTAAGTTGGGGTGAGATGATGTAAATGTGATCTTGAGTTCTTTACAAACAAGTAGGAAGGACACTCGGATTTTAATCCAACCCTTTTCATATAAAAACCGGATCCAAAGTCCCTATTCACCTGATTGTCCATTCGGAGCAAGTCCACCCCTATTTGGGGTGGAGTTTTGATATCAAACCAAATCAGAAATAAAATTGTGAAAAGGGGAATACAAAAGCCTTGTGTTACTTTATGTAAGGAACAAGGGTTTCCTGATTTCTGAGACCAATCTTTGACAATAATGTAGTAAAATTAACAACAATCAAAGACATTCCAAAATCATTCATAATTCCTACTTGACATGAACTTCATCAAAAATTCAGGATCATTACCATACACACTTTAATGTTTGTTTTATTGTTTTGAAATCACATCACTACTTATGATGAGAAGTACCGGATATGTAAATTTTGCACAAGAGAACAGTCTCAAAAAATTTAATACCTTAAAGATCATGTGTAAAATTCTGAACTCGTAAACTGTTTGATTTTTAGTGTTTCATGATGCAAGGTGTAAATCATGGTCATATGTATCATTCCATTAATCTGATGTTACAATTGAATGAAATTTTACAGCAATCCAAGGGATATGCTAAAATTTGATTGTAATTGTGTCCTAGGGTGAAAACAAGCCCAATATTTACATAACATATGAGAGGATAGAACCTTTGACCCGTAGGAGGTCGAATATAAAGTTATGAGAACGGGGAACACCTTAGTTTTCCCCATGTGGTAGAATACCACCCAGTGACTTTCTAAGATTTGAGGTCACCCAAAATCAAGTTCAATCAAAATCTCTACTTGGGAAAAATTTGGAGCCTAACAATCTAGATTAATTGCAGGTCCCAGCAGAGACACATTACAAGTAAAACATCGTTTGTCAAATTGATAAATTTCTTTAAAATGATTCGACAAAAAAAATTGTGTAATTGTGTAATGCATTCTCACACTTTTCTCGTCAATTACCAATAACCCTTTGACTCATATGGCATTAATAAATTCTAGATTGAGAAAAAGCAGGGTTCATTTGATGTAATCAAAATTGCAATTAAATCAAAATAAATCCTTTTCATTGGCACTGCTACGATTTTTTGTAGACATTACTCTAAAAATCAGAGCCTTTGAAATTCAATTTTAACCCTTTTGGAGGTTACACTGTTTCTTGAATTCTTTAGACATTTTGTCGCATCTGGATCTGGACCATGCCATACGAATTATTATTCTGGTCAGATCTAAAGGACTCGAATGAACTGTTGTAGAGGAAGTCCATCAATTTCATTGAAGAATTTCCTGAAAAATATGTTTTATATTGAGTCAATCAGGGAGTCAAGAGGGGGCTTTACCTTTACCCCCAACAAAAACAACAAATCTTTCATGGTTCCAGAATTTTTGAACTCTGTAGAAATTAATGGTCTCAAATCAATCCAACCTCAAACTTCAAAAGGTCCCAAAAATTACAAAAAAATAAGTTGTCAGGACAGGACCCTTAGATCCGGAATCCCATTGTTACCTTACATTTCAGTACAATTGAAAGCTGCTAAGGGCTGGATCAGAGGGAAGAAGGCGGTTTGTTTCTGCCTTTTTAGCCAAAAAGAAGCAGGATATAACCCAAATGACCAGCAAAAATCATTTTCCCCTCAAAAAGACCAAACACCAAAAAAAAAATTAAAACCAATTGAAGGGGCCTAGCAAATCCGTTAATCCATAATAACAAGTTGTTATTTATTGTTGTGCTCTGAAGTCCCATAAGCAGACCCTTACTATTCTTCTTCCGGGGTACTAATCTATTCTATTCTATTTTACTGTTCAAGGGTCCAGGTTATGTCTTGATTGAGAGAAGGGTCTCGTGCCGGTCCTTCACACATTTATTATCATTATTCTACTTATTGAGAGAGTTGTACTAGTAGTTGACAAGAAAATGTGGCAATGCTATGGATCTGATGAGGAGATTGGAACGAATAGGATAACAATAGGAAAATCCTCTTGAGGGACTCAAAGCATAGAGGAGTGAGGCTCCATCAACAATAATGTTGTGAAAATTTGTTCTGGTTTTCTAGGGGTCAATGAAGGTCCTCTGGCACAGACCGGGTTTAATTGTAAGAATGAAAAGACGATTTAGTATGTAAAATTGAAAGAGTTACGTATGATTTTTAGTGCATCATTAATTCTATTTAAAAGAATTCGAAAAATTCTCTTTTAAAAGTGACAAAATCCATAAAAAAATGAATTACTTTGTGAACTCTTTCATACGGTAAACTATAATCAATGGAATCTTAACGTAGATGCATAAATATCATAAGGATCCCAAATTTTCAAATCAAATCCACTTATTATCCCTACATCCTCAGCCAAATAGATTTAGCCCAGGGTGTACATATAATATAGAATTGAAGGGTGCCACTGCAGTGGTTGTGCTACTTAGGCTCCGATTATCCGATTTGTCTGATCCAGTTTAAGCAAAATACCGGAAAAGAACACTTTTTAAATTTTCTGGAAGATGGATTGACTTGATAACAAAGTAATTCAAAGAAAGGGACCATCGCTACGTCTTTAAAGAAAGAAAAAAAAATTCTAAATTTCCTTGAAATTGTTCTTTTCTTACATCATATGCTCTTCAGGTCTCTAGACTAGAAGTGCTGAACCTGGAGCCAGGACCATTAAATGCTCTTTTGTTCATGAAGGCGAAAAAGGGACCACTTTGTTTTCACAAGACTATTGACTACCAAACTAGGCTAGGACTAGAGAATTGACCCAAGAAAAACGATGAAGTTGATGGTCTTTTGAAGGTCTCTTAATTCACCCTTAAAGTGTGGGACTAAGGGTACACCATCCACCCCCACCCTTGTCTTCTTTTTCATTTTTATTTTTCTCAAAAGAGAAAAAAAAGAGCACAAAAACAAACAATGGCAAGCCCATTGATTTTGGTTTGAAGGGTCTCTTTAGTTTTTAAAGAGTACACTTTTAACTCCTACTATTTTCTTTAGATTTTGACCCTTTTCATCATTCATGGTGATGCATTGAGGGCAGAGAGCCCTTAACACTTTTAAATACACTCCCAATGGTTCTCTCTGACTGACTGTCTGTCTGATTTAGTTTTAAAGAAAAGGAGTTCATTCATAAGAGAGAGAGAGTTCATGATGACGAGGAACAAACAATAGACTTGTTTGTATTTGTTCTTGAAAACTGGGTCCAGGGTCCAGTCAGTTATATTGATTGAGACTTGAGGACAAGGGAGAGGACAAGCAGATGGGGTTCGAGGAAGAGTACGTGGATGAGGATGACCTTTAATCAATTGTCCAGCCGGATGACACTTTTTGGTTTGACTAAACTGAAGATGACCACTGAAAATTTAATAGTTTAGGTCATTTCAATAATCATATCGCGTTTGTCCCAAGACTTGTCATCATGATATACACGAAAAGTCAGAGGTCAAGGTCGTTGAAGTTCACATATGAACTCATTTGAACGTCTGCAAACTGAAAACGTTTGTATTTGCAACTTAATATTGTCATCTTGCTCCGCTTTTTGGCTTATCTGAAGATGAATACTACAAACGATTTTTTTGAAAAACACTTTTAATGAAGTCAAACTTATGGATTTTCTTACGATTTTTCTATTTTATCATGTTTTCAAGATAAATACCAAAATTAATTAAATAGTTCAGGAACTAAACAGTGAGTCTTTTGTGGTTTTTTCTTTGGGCTGCCTGGAAATTTGTATATTTTTCTCCAGGAAGATCAAATTACTTCAAATCCAATCCTTTCCTTAAATTCCTCCCCTAACTTTTAATACTTGCTTAAAAAGTACAAAAACCTCACTATGGGGTTCCTGGACATGGCTGAAACCAGATATCTTATACTTGTATGTGTACTCCATCAACAAATATTTTATATTACATTATTATATGTTTTTTTATTATCATTAGTTTATGAAGAACAATACAATTCGTGGATCCGGATCCGGTTTCAAATTTAAGTTTGTTGGTTGAATGTTAATAGAATTTGAAGAATTGATACATCTCACGTTTTTCTCAACGTCAAAAACATTTTAGTAAAATACATCAACATCAACAAGGACCATGGGAGAAAGTATCCCGGAAATATATTTTTTCAAATTTTGTTTTTCAACCAATTATTTTAGAATTTGGCTTGGATTGAGCTCCGCATTTGTTTTATGTTTTTTCTTTTTAGAAATTGATGATTGATCACGTTAAGCATTTTTCTGGTTTTTGTTGGTGTACGCATCACGTTGGAAAAAAATCACTTTAGGAGGATATTTAAGGGGCTTTTAGTGGAATATTTTCAAGTAAATTTATGAGATCTAAATACACGTTTTGAGTTACCAGTAAAGAAATTACATAGTTTTGCGAAATATAATCTGTTGTATGTTCCAAAAATCTCATTTGGTCTAATGTTACATATTGATACATATATATGTACTCATGAGAACTTTCTAGAAAAGTCACGGTTTAGGGGTTGAGTTGACCCTCTATTCTGTACGAAAGCTTTGTATGACTTTAACCATATTTCTTTAGGAAGCGTAAATATTTTTGTGAATAAAAATTTAAGAATCCAATTTTTGTGTTATCAAAAACCGGTAGGGAGATTGTTTCGAAATTTGTTTTTGTCAATTTGGTTCTCATTAATGGGTACAAATACATATAGTTAAATTTTCGATCCATCAACAAAGTCCAAAACAATTTGCGCATTAGTTTCTGAGTACGCTTGGGCTTGGACTATTTCTCCTTTCAAGTCCAAGTCCAAACCTAATTCTTAGTTTTCTCCGGTTCATTCATCTTTGTGGATGGACGCAAAACAATATATTTGTTCATTTTCTTCCCAGTGAACAAAGTCGTCCCTCTAAAGTAAAGTCTGTAAAAAGTATCGGGTTTCGGATCCATCTGTCTCCTTTCCTGTTCTGACATTTGATATGTGTAATGTGTGTGTAGGGGTGAGTCTGTTGTCCCTTGGCAAAAGCTCCTTCCTGAGGCTCTTGATGCTGATGAGATGTACCATCGTATCCTCAATACTCATATTCACACACAATCAGTACTAAAAATCAAGATTGTTGTTGTTTTTGGACCCCGAAAACTATTATGGGTCTGACAATGAGTAAAATCCATGCTTGACGAGTGATGGAAGAGCTATTGATAGAATGAAATCTTATGCCCGGCTCCTCGACTTTGGATAACGCAAAAATTGATACGAATTTGTAAAAAACCTACTTCAAACAGCATTTACTTTGGTATTAAATATTTCTGACAAACTGTTATGTAATGTCATTACCATACTAAAGTAAAATTTTAATCACCGATTTAAAAATCTACTTTTTAAGGGTGGTGGACCAGATACCACATCAAATGTCATTCAATCAATTTATGGATCAAATTTCATAATTCCAGGTTTCAGTCACCGCAAGTAAATTCACGCATACAACCCAAAGTCGCCCTCCAACCATGACCCAATATACATTTTATCAACAAAAGAACCACCATAAGCACCTCAAAAATACTACATATAGTGAATGTATGTACATTTTATGTTGATGAGGATGGAATGGAGGAGAGTTAAGGTCAGATCAAATTTTGAGCCAAACCAAGCAAGATTGACTTTCCAACAACATTTATGAAATTCTATCCATGTTCGACAAAAATGAAAACTCGGTTTCGGTTCCCAGCCTTTCAAGGAAAACCTAACTTTGGAATTGGAAGGACGTGAAACTTGAGAACCGGTGGGAGGTCTATTCCTTACTAGTGTACGACCATTTCTCATTGTTAATTGTTTCATCCTTGAGACCACTTTTGGTCCTCAAGTGTTTGTTTTAAAACTACTACTCCAGAAGGGAAACTGAAATTATTAACATTTAGTTGGCAGTTGTTTTAATGACAAATATGACATCACATCTGTATGTCGCCTTGTGTGATTTTGGATAACCTTTGTTGCAAGAAAATCCTCCAAATTCAAACTCGTTTGTCGAACATTTAGTTAGGATAGTTTCATCTTTTTTAGTTTATTTTTCAATCCCGACTGGAATTGGTCAAGGGTCAGCCCTTGGACCACTTCTTTTTTCACTATATATAAATGACATAGGTTCTGCCCTGACTCTCCCATACATTTTATATGCTGACGACCTTGTCATTTTTACGAGCTCACAAAATGTGGACGACGCTATATCTAGACTTAACAAGGACATTAAGTCACTGTATGACTGGTGCACTTTCAACGGTTTGACAATAAGTGTAGAAAAATCCAAATTTATGGTTTTTCATAAGGCAAATGACAATGCCTTTTCTGTCTCAAGCTCCATATTGGTGGGCTCGGATAAACTAGAAAGAGTAATGAAATTTAAGTATTTGGGACTATTTTTGGACCCACATCTGTCCTTTAACTGCCACTATGAGCATGTCGAAGGTAGGTTATGCCTAGCTTTAAGTAAACTTCATCAAATCAAGCGATTAGTATCGCTAAAAGTGTTGAAAGTTCTTCTTTTCTCTTTTGTAATCTCGATTGTTGATTTTTGTTTACCTGTGTGGGGAGTCCACAGTAAAACTAAATTAGATTCATTGTTTAGTTGTGTAGTTCGTTTTCTGACAGCCGTTATGTACGGCTCCAATGTAAAAAAATTTCTAAAACGTAAGCGTAGAAATCAATCCCTTTCAATGTATTTCAATTGTGATGATGTATGTAAGAAATTTGATTTAATGACATTCTCTGAAAGGAGAGATTATCATATTGCTAAGTTAATTATAGATCTTGATAC
>JAQIYE010000521.1:0-12101 GCA_034699765.1 Xenyllodes armatus
TCCCAAATAGACTTTTTCAAGACCCATGTACCTTGCCTCGGCCTCAATGAACTTCGGGCTGAACTCAATGTCCCATTTTTTTAATTCATTCTGAACTTCTGGAGTATCCCACAAGTTCCCCATGAATTCATCAAACTTCTTCTTCCTTGTGTTTGGGTCCATGTTCATATGCAAGTAGGTGCTCAGTCGCTTGATCAAGTTGACATTTTTCCTCATGTCTTCAGAGAGCCCCGTCATGTTGCAAAGTAAAGGGATGAGGTAAATGTCCGATTTCATTCCTTTGTTGATGTCCTTTTTTAGGATGAGACACAATCATATTGATTGTTTGAGTTCAGCCTCTTTCGTTATGTCGATGTTGTACCGAGTCCTGTGTAGTACTCAATATTGGTCTTGGGATCAGCATCCTCAGATCCAGCCAAGATGGAAGTTGGACAAGCATCAAAGTCCACGTCATCCACACGGTAGTTCTTTCGATTGTAATGCGTCATCACAATTTGTCCAATCAGCTCTTCCTTGATCTTCTTACGACCAGCGTCTACATTGTTAAACTTCTCGTAGACATGCTTGATCATCCGAAAGACGGTGTCTAGACGAAGAACCTTATGATTCACCTCGGCACAGAGTAAAATCCCAGCCACATGTTGACGGATAGCAGTAATATATCCAGGCCAAAGCTGGAGTCCATCCTCCTCCTTCCTTCATCACGATCCGAACGTGACGATCAAATAAAGTTCCTTCCAATTCCTCCATATCCATATGTCCAAGACAGTTTCGCATCACAATATTGTAGAATTGAAGGTACATTGGATCATTTGGGCTCAAGTGAGAGACGAGCCGAATACGAAGTTTGTACCGTTGTCCATTTGGAGTCTCAGAGTCAAGATGAAGTTTTGATTCAGCCAACATCTCAGCCTTGTACAAAAGATGTCCATCAAAAATGTAGGCACCCAACACCGAAGCATGGGCCTTGAGCAACTGCTTCTTAATCCCAGTATTATCCTCAGGAGGATCAAAGTCCACACGATATTGATGAAAGGGTGTAGTTGGAGGTTTTATTCATCTCAAAGTAGTTTGTCAGCACTGGGATGATTCCTCCCTTGATTCCACGTTTCACAAAATTCTCAGGTCGTGTGACCGTGGAAGCCGACACAGACCGTTGACTTTCGAGACGGTTGACTCACCAGAGGTTGAACATCCCGATCCAGTCCCAGACCCAGACGTAGAGCCAGACGTAGTCCCTGACCTTGGAATAATGAGTTGCGCCACTCGCTCCACAATATCATTTGCAAATTGTCCATCACCAGAAGCTCCAACAGGAACAGGTGGAAGGGGCTCACCCAATCCAATCCCTGGTCGTGGAACCTCAGCAGGTACTTGACCTGGAACATCACGTCCCTTTGCCTTCCCCTCCTCCCAACACCAGGAGCAACCAGCTTTGGTGGATCACTACTTCCATGATCACCAGATCCTCCTTTACCTTGACCTTCCATTTCAACTTGGCTTGAACTCTCAAAAACAATCAAAAACTTCCTTCCTTCCTCAACAATCACCAAACCACCCAACACCAGAGGTCACTCACAGGTCACCAACTCCTTCCTTCAACACAAGGCACAAGGGGAAAATGGGCAGGGTGTCCAAAAAGTAAGGTTGTAGGGATTTTTTCTTGACTCTTCACGAACGAAAACAGGAGAGAACCTTCCAGCTCGAATTCCACCAACGCACTAGCAAAAGCCAGAAGTCCAGATGTTATGTGTAAGTAAGCTTCTACAATTAATTATGAAATTCAAATGATATCCCCTTATTCGGGTGCTTTTACAGATACATGTTTTTACAAAAATGTAACGGAAAAATGGTGTGCTGAATATACCTTCTTAGTTATTTATCCGTTTTTGTTTTTAGTTCTGAATGAATAGAGAAATAACACATCATTTTGAGGAATGATGTTTTAAAACCAACAAATATTCTATTTAAATTTAAAAATCAACTCATAGGAATTGTTTGTTTAAAAAAAAATATTTTGAAATAATTTTAGTTCTATACATTAAAATTTAGAATTCCTCATGTTAGAAATCAAGGTTTTAGAAATATAAAGATGTTATGTGCAAGTTTTACAATTTGTAATTATGATATTATATTCGAAGGATATCTTCGGGTGCTTTAATCCGTTATTAAGAAAATGTAACTGAAATATTATCGACAGGTTATACCCTCCTAGTATTTTATCCGATTTTATTGTTTAACAAATAGAGAACAGCTGATTTGTACGGAATAATGTTTTGAAAACAATAACTTTCCAGTTTTAAATATCAAAATAAACTTGTAGTAGGAATGGTTAGTTTATAAAAATGGTTATATAAATTTTTAGTCAATAGAGCATTTCCTTCCAATTTAACTATGTTATTTTTTTGCATGACATTTTGGAAAACTACTTTATGCATTTTTAGATGATTTCTGTTTTGTTCTTATTCTCATATTTTCATGACTCATTATTAACTCTAAATCGCCATTTTTGGATTAACTTTAATGAATTGTGGTATCGTATGGATTTGGGCCCTGACTTAAAGCTACATATTTAAGGTACGTACCTTGAAAATATCCTGCAAAACTTTGTTAACGTGGCAGAAATACGTCGAGAGTAGTTTGAGATCGAGATCCCATTCTGTCGGTCAGTAAAGTAGTAGCTCCCATTCTCAGCGTGCCCCATAGTTTATGTGGAACACCCAAATCAACCGCCTATTCCATGTATAGTAAATGCTACACGGACGTACAACAAAAATTCCAACCTTTGTCGGTCAATAATTAAATGTCATGAACCTTCATTTTCGGTTTTTCGAAACCGTTGTACCAGGATTGTAGTACTGTGAAATAGCAAAATTATTCGTTGACAAAAAAGGGGCATTTGTCGAGAAAGTTCAGCTATGTTTTGACCTAAATATAGAACTCACTCTTCAGTGTTGAGAAAGGCATACTAGTACAGCATGCTAACCTGTGATCTCTCAGCAATGTTCAATTCTCCAAAAAGCATTAACTAATGGATAATTGCCAATGGGAATTAAAATAGGCTCATTTAGGATTAGGCTATTCCGGGCTGGCATCTAACCTGTAAGTCATTTGTATGTTTCGTCTTCAGTCGAATAAGTTTGACTAGCAAAACTTAAGTACTGGATAGGATGCATAATTCAAAATTTGTGATTAACAGCATGATAGGTTAATTACCCAATCGTAGAGGATCAAATCGCATACAAGGAAAATAGTAAACTCGTGAACGACTTTAGTAGACAGATGTGTTCCAGGATGATGGCATTTTACCTTGGGTCGGATTAGTTTATGCAATTCCGAAATTCGATAACACGTATTCTTTTAAAATTACTGTCTAATAGTACGAGAAATGTTTGATCTTATGAAACATACCATTTCAAATGTCAATCGTTCCATCGTATCGAAATCAATGCGCGAGTTCTGGAATCATGAGAAATGAACAAGAAAATTATAAAGTAATGCTAGATCTGAGCGATTTGATTTCATCCATCCTCAAAGCTCGTCCCTGGATCCCAGATTTTGTCTTCACGGTGAAGCTAAAGAGAAACCATTGAATCTCAAAGTGAAGGAAATTTAGGTTCCTGGGGCTATAGAGGACCTTGACCATGATTTAATATGGGCCATGAGCTGGAGCGGACGATATGCATTAAGGTCTTAACGGCCAGAAAACATGAATATATTTTTATGTCAGTGAGCCCAGGACGCGACTGCGGGCACTATGCCAGGTCAAGGTGATTGAAATGATGTCGTTTAGATGAGCAAATCATGTGTTAGTTTAGTATATGGTTGCTGCACTTGATTGTCCCGTATGACCTCTAGAATTACTGTTGACGGTCTAAAGGAGTACCACTTAGTTAGAATTCGAAGCAATACTCAGGACAGGACAGAGTTCGGAGCCCTGATAGGGAATTGCCTTGATTATGGGTGCAATTTAATAAATTCCCAAGGAACTGCTGTTTGGACAAATACCCCAGCCAATTTGGCATGACATATGATTGACACGGAATTTCAACTAATCAAAGAATTTACATCAGATTATTTTTTATTCAAAAATATTCTGAAAAAATGCAGTTCAATTAAATAATAATATTTAATTTTGCGACATTAAATGCGAGTACTACTAGATACCACATTCGAATTACAGAGCCAAGCAACTCGTGAAGTGACCTCTAGTCAGGCTGAATTTTTAGACTATAATTGAGTGTAACTATGATCAAAGTGAGCTACACTCACTTAAGGTCACACAACTGTAAATAATCATACAAACACCCGTAATAAGTTAAAGCTACATCATAACCGATTTAAATTATCAAGATATAGGTTCCTCAGCTCAGTTTTTGCGACATTCTCAAAGAGAGCAGCACGATTTTGACAGTCTCCTTTCTTGACCCAGTGACCATATACTCGAAAGGCGCAATTATCAATGACCTGAAAGTGAAACAAAAATGATTATTATAAATTAAATGAATGCTCCACATTACAATGCTTCAAGCTTCGACGGACGAAAACTACATGTACCTTTCTAAATGACTTGATCCTATAGGGGTCGAGTGAAGCAACAGACATAGACAATGGTTCGGGAGTAAATCTTAATCGTCGAAGTCTCACCATACATCGAACACATAAGATTGCAAATTTGAAAATCTTCTTTGCATCAAACGATTTTGTATGGTAGTGCTGTACCATAAAATAAAAATAGCTTGTATTAACATATTATTAACTAGATTTTTTTTCATGTTGACAATTGAAAACAAGACTTAAAAGAAATTACCATAATTTGAAAGAAGTCGTGCCTTAGAGCTTCATGAACAGTGATCCTCTTAGAAGGGTCAACAACGAGAAGTCTTCGTATCAAATCTTTTGGTGCTTCTGTTAAGATAAGAATAAAATTTTGTTTTAAGAAAAAAATCTAATTGTTACATTTTAAGACTTGTAGTTATCTACATAAAGTTATTTTTCAATAAAAATATTTTAACATACCCGTGATTCCATCCCACTCCGGTGAATGAAAAGAATATTTACCCTCCATTATGTTTCTCAACATAACCATTTGTTTACGATGCCAGAAGGGAGGACAGCCTACAAGACTGTAACCGAAAAAAATCATATTCGATGAATTTTGTTAGAATAGTTTTTAATTTTACGGATGCAAAAATTAAATTGATCAACTGCTTGAATTGACTTACAGAGTGTACATAATAACACCACATGCCCACCTGGAAAAGAAAAGAATTTGAGAGAAATCGTTAGAATCTAATTTAATTTAAAATGAAGAATTTGTTTGGTAGTATTCACGATAAATGCAATCGCACACAAGTTTAATAATGGTTAAACAAACTTATTTCAACTAACACGTCTACAGCATGGTCATATCCAGCCGAGTCTTCATACATAGCAGCCTTGAGAAGTTCTGGAGCCAAATAGCCTGGAGTACCACAAACCTCTTAGTTGTCCAGTTGATGGAAGGCGAAACCAACAATCCATGCAATTGAGGAAAGCCAAAAAAACACAAAGAAAGAAATTAGAATGCAACAAACATACATGTCCACTTTTTGATCGTAGCCCTCATCATTTTCAAACATGTTACATCGGAGCGTTTCAGGAGCTAAATACCCCGGAGTCCCACATAAATCTATATACATTCATACATAACAGAAATATTTAATGAGCCTGAAGGAAAATGATTCAGTTTTCAAAAATTGAGTTAACTTCGTAAGTAGTTCCAAAAGTGAAGTAACCCGCAAGGTATATTTTTCTCAATTATATAATTTTTCATTTGTTTGTACAGCCACCGATATAACTTACCAAATAATTTTTCGCCGGGTTTCAGTACTTTTGCGAACCCAAAGTCAGTGACTTTGACATTGAAGTTATCATCAAGTAAAATATTTTCAGGCTTCAAATCCCTGTGAACGATACTTTTATCGTGTACATGTTGTAAGGCTTCAAATAACTGTTTCATAATATACCTGAAAATAATAAGAAAAAGCCATTTAAAGTAGAAACTTATAGGAATCCTCGAACCATCCATTGACTTGAAATTAATTAAGTGATATGAGCATACTTTGTCTTTTTTTCCGAGAGGGTAACCACATTTGTTAAGTAGTCAAAAAGTTCACCATTCCGACAAACTTCAAAAACTAGGAAAATGAAAGCACTCGACTCGAACACGTCATGAAGTTCAACTAAACGAAATCAAAAGTATAATATTTTAACATTATTACTGTACAACGACATGAAGAGAACTGTCATCATTGACAAAGATTATCACGAGTCATTTATTATCAAATCTTTTACTGATGTAAGGGTGACCAGCAACAGTCCTCAAAATGTCAACTTCTGAGAGCGTCGACTCCCTCGCAGCATGAGCACTTTTATCCTCATTGCTAAGATCAATTATTTTGGCCGCGAATTCCCATCCAGTCTCCTTTTCAATACATCTCCGAACCGTGGAACTGACTCCCCTGCAATGAAACACAAAGAGGCGAGTTTAACAGCAAATCTTGGGTAACTTTCAGTGTACAAACTTTCAAAGCCTATCCCACCCCTCCCCTACAAAACCCAAACACTGACACCAACCAGACCAAGTTGATTGAGTGCCAGGATGTCTGTCAAAAAATTTCTGCATGAGACATGCACGTGAGCTCAATCTCCTTTAGTAGACAAAGTAAATTAACTTATCCGAATTTTTAGACTTCGGACCTAACTCAATAAAAAACAAGGTAGTGCTCAAGGATAGTAGATAGGGTAGTGCTTAAGACTTGTAAAAAAATAAACCGGTGTATACCCGGGGTGTAGTAAAGGTGCGAAAAACCAAGGCTGTGAGGACTGTGAAAACCAAGGCTGTGATTGCTCCAAGTCTGTGAGAGCTATAATTTCATAAAATTTCGAAAATCTTATAAAAATTTGAAAATTGCATAAAATTTTGAAAATTGCATAAAATTTTGAAAACTGTATAAAATGTTGAAAATAGGTTATATGGGGTCTATGTGGGTGATGATGATGTGATGAGAGAAATGGAAAAAATTTCTAAGTCCCATCTTCCCATTACTTAACATGGGAGTGAAATTTCGAACTTAAAAAAGTGAGGTCGAAGGTCATGAACAAACGTGATTTTCGAACTCAACCTGCCTCATGACCTCAAAAGCTTATCCTGAAAATTTCAACTTGAAATTCCAAACCGTTTTTGAGTTATCGAGCAGACGGACGACGGACGGACAGACAGAATCAAAGAATCCTCTCATGCCAAATACATGGTGAGTCCACTGTGAGCAAACTTTTGTATAAAGTTGCTTATCGCAACTTAATAATTGATACGACACGACAGTTAAGCTAATCTTTTCCCTTACTATCATCGGAATTTGGCAAGGAAAGGAAAGAGAGGTGTGCCTAAGATTAACACTTAATCTTACAAGATTTGACCTTTTTTTAACTTTGTTAAGACGGGGATGAAGTTGCCCATGTTGGGAACTAAAATGTGTGACTTGATGAGATAAAAAGTATATTCGGCTTACCTGCCCAGAACTTCTTTGGGCTCATATTTGGCATAGAATTCTTTTGCAGCATCTTGATCTGGTAGAAAATCATCACTCTCATCCCTAGCCATTATATGATGGACTCGATCCTTGTTTCCAACCTCAACCTCCGTTGGTCTAAGTGGACAAGGCAAATACTGGGTCATAATACTGAACTGAAGGGTTTTCCTTTAAATGGAATGTTGTTTGGGCATTAGCAAGCTCCAAAAAGTCTAAAGGTCAAAATTGGATCGATTAGTATTAAGGATCAATCAAAGAGCCAAGAGTCATGTCCATATCACATGCAATTTTCTTGAATACATTATAAATGTAAGAAAATTAAGAAACTGCATCTGCAAGTTTTTAATGGATTTTGGTTGGATCTTTACTGGCAAATACTAATTCCCCCAACTCAACACACTTGCTCGCACGACAAAATCTGGCAAATAAAGCTAACAAAAGCTTATTTAACTATAATTATGACTGAGTATTAAGAAACTTAACACAAAAAGTCGAGGCAAGGCAAACTACTTAAACAGATATTTCAATATTTTAATTTTCGTAAACTCAAGCAACAATTTCCTACGGTATGTACAAAAACACTTGCAATAATCCCATACCTACTAAAGCAATGTTAAATGGCTTGAACAAGTAATAGAAATCAGTGGGGCTTTAAACTGTGGGCTATCTCTGAAGGTACAAGGTTCAAACTTCAAACCGACCATTAAAAAATATATCAGCATACATGGCAAAAATTAATTTTGGAAACGTTTATGATCAAAGCTAATGTGCAATCTGTGTCTTTTCTGCATACGTAAAATATAAAATGCATGTTAAGTCTGTCATAATTTAGGTAAAGAGGTCAGTTTAAATCATTATATTTGGATATCCGACAATGACAATAAGCTCCAAACTGTTCTAAATTATAAAAAGCTCCCATTTGTAGTAAGCAGAGCAGGAGTAGGACTGATTGATTTATACAATCGACTCATCATTATCGATCTCGAATTGTTAAAATACTTTTGAAGACTTTTAAATAAGGTCACTACATGATCTTTGTCCTGGGTTGCAACTTTAAGCAACCGAGTGTCCGTCGATACGACAGTAACAATCAAATTTGTTGAACACAAGTATTGATTCTCAGGGCTTTGGCTTATAAACTAAACGACTCTCGACTCATGTCATGTCCTATAAGTACAAACGATGACCTGAGGCCCTCACAGCAACCAGACTACTTATAAGATGACTTAATGCCCTGCCCTCTGACCTTACAGAATATGCCTAACATTGGAAATGAATTTTCTAAAAATCCCTTTCCACGAACCCTTTGGTTTATTGTTAAAAAGTCACAATACTCACAATACCTTTATGACAGGTCGCTCTGAATCGCAGAAGTCTGACTTTATCAGGAAAGTTTGAAAATGAAATATTTTAGAAAATCGTTAATACACTGTTACAAATTAAACCTTTTCTATGCATGTAACAGTAGCAGTGATCAATCTACGAATACGGAATTCACTAGAAAATTCCAACTTGTAGCTCTTATTGGAATTGAAAAAGGTAACGCCCTTAAGTAAAATTAATTGTATGAATTAAAATGGATTTTAAAGGTTATTGAAGCTTTGTGAACACATTAAATCTGCAATAAACATGCTACAAATAATATCATATCGTAGATCATCATAAAACACATATCATATTTAGGTTAATTATCATTACTAACCATTTGTCAGGAAGAACAATAAACCTGAGATCAGTATGACAAAGAAACTTATAATTTAGTATTATAAAGTGTAGCAAAAAATCGAATGAATGGCATATTTCTAGCCTCAGTTTCAACCTACCCCTAAACCCACTCGCAAAAATTCGAAAACAATCAGTTTTTGTTTCATTGTGATTCTCTATTTCTACAAGGCAATATTTACCAAATCAATGGAATGCTAATTACTATTATAGGAAATTAACTCTGAACTTGGTTTTGAATTGTCTTGAGCCTTAATCATGTGAATGAATCTTCATCGTAAAGTTAATAGCTGATTTTCAAACCAACCCATGTTATGTTTGCATTCAAGAGCTTATTTAAATGCCAAATATATCTTAATTTATCATTTGAATTCCGTCAATTAAAAATGGATTAAAAAGTGGATAGCATGAAGCAACTTCATAATTTTACACAAGCCATTTCATATTCATGTACCATATAGTAAATATTGATTGATTGATGCTGTTTCGAAAATAGAGTCCTTACTAGACTTGTATGTAGTTATTTGAGGATGCTAAAAAATGTCCTAAGAAAATGTAGACAAAGACAAAGGGAATGAATGTCTCTTGTTGTGTGATGAGCTAAAACCTAAACTATAAGAGATGAATGATTTCTCAACTTCGCGTGTCTTAAGATGTCATCTCTAAAGTTGTGATGATGATCACCATCAAGTCTATTTTTACTCCTTAGTTCATCTTTTACATATCTACAACCCATTCCACTGGCTAATACTGACTTCCCGTCCTAATATTATCATCATTTCCTCATTACTACATAGAATAACCTTTAACCTACACAACAGCAGGAGTGTGGACCAGGAATTAGGCCAAAAATCCTACCTGGATTTAGTATTTGGATGGAAATGAAAATGTTACGTTATTATGAGTAAACTTTATAGTGGCACATGCACTATGTATGGTTGTTTTCCTAGCAAATTCTTTAATCATTATTACGCGTAATTGAATTACGGATGAGATTTTGAAAATTATGTTTTATTGTTAAAATGCTTCCCAATATGAATCCCAAACCATTATTATTATGACCATAAATATTTTAACCTCTCTAAACTGGCATCAATTGGCAAATCTGGAATGATTTTTCCTTCTATTTCATTTGAATCTCAGAGATAAAATGGGAAAAACATGGACATGACCATGAGAAATTAGCAAAAGCACGTGGAGGCGGAGCAAAATGATATTTAATGTAAATTACTCAATATCTGATTCCAAGATTTTACCTTCCTTGACCTTGACCCTCAGGCTATGCACTAGGTTTCTACTGTATCCTTCGTCTTGTGAGTAAAATAAGGTCAAAGGTTGACAAATTGGAGACAATCTTCTATTTAGGCAGTGTTTGATTACTTTTATACAAGACCCTCTCCTTTGTTTAGAAAACAAAATTGGTCATGGATTCATTCAGACAGAAGAGTCCCTGAACTGTCTGTGAACTCCAACCCAGCTGATTTGTAAATTGTTGTAATGGATGACAGTAGATGAACCCTTTGCCCTTTTTTTACTTGTTGATCGTAATTGTGTATTGCGATTGACCCTTCCTTCTGGCTGGGTGACGTCTGTCCGACCCAGTTGACCTCCTTCCCTTCCACACTTCTTTTAAATCCCAAAATGTTTGACTACAATAATTCACAATTACACAATAATACTGATGATGATGCTAATAATAATATAACTCCAAAAAGAACAGGAGAGAGGGTAACCCACTTACATCAGAAATCACTGATAATTACAAGGGAAGGGTCATAACTCTAAAGGTAACAAACTCTTTGTTCTTGTAAACATATTCCAATAAAACTCCAAAAAAAATGAAAGAAGAACAAAAGATTATTTGAATAAATAATAAAAATTTAAATAAAATATTTGGTTGGGAGATTTTTGTGGATTTTTGAAATGGTAGATTTGGAACAAATTGAAGGGAAAGAGAATAGAAAAGATTTTGTTATTTTTTGGAGTTGTTGAGACCCATGGCCATGCATGCATTGAATTGAGTTTGAGTGAGGGAAGTACAAATGGGAATCCAGAGGCTCCTCTCTGACTGGATGACCCATGTGCTCACTAACCAGAATCACAACGTGACAATTTTTTGGAGATTTTAATTGGAATTAAATTAGTTTTAATTGCAATCTACTAATTGAGGAGATTTTGGGGGTTTCTTTTTTGGGAGTGGATCAAGGAAGGAGGTCCTGCATTGGACTGTTGAGGTGACGACTGGACTAAGAGAGAGTCACTCAGTGTGGGCTCCTGACCCGAACCTTTATAGGTAAGATAAGACGACATGACCTGACCTGACCTGACCTGACATGACAAGGAATATTTGGTTAACCTAACCTCCATCATGTGAAATTTAGAATTTGACATATTTTTTTTTGGATATTAGTTATATTTTGACATTATGTTTTAAATAGGGAAGGACTTACAGCAGGTCATTTGTTCAAGGTCGTTCCGTTATCTAATCAAAAACAGCAATGGGGAAGAAGACCAAAGTTGGGAAGCAGCGAAAGGACAAGTTTTATCGACTGGCTAAAGAAACTGGTAAGGAAATGACTCTTAAGCCAAAAAAAACTCAAGTTTTGAAATTAAATTTTAAAATTTGTAATTTATATAGGCTACCGATCCAGATCAGCATTCAAACTACTTCAATTGAATCGAAAATTTGAGTTCCTTCAGTCATCCAGGGTCATTATTGACCTATGTGCTGCTCCAGGAGGATGGATGCAAGTTGCTGTGGAACACATGCCAGTCTCTAGCATTGTTATTGGTGAGTTATATACA
>JAQIYE010000522.1:0-12098 GCA_034699765.1 Xenyllodes armatus
GCACAGGTGCAAGGGAGAAAGTAAAATTGGATGGACTCTGGAGGGTGAAATTAACCCCAAGAGCCTCCTGAAAGTATTATCCTATTACAAATACAAGGGTAGTGTACCGGTGCCTATGCCGTGGAGGTCGGTATTTTCCCTTTAGTAGTACAAGAACAGGGAACCGCCAGCTTTATCCTATTACAAATACAAGGGTAGAGATCTTATGGAACCGCCAGAGTTATCCCAATACTAATACAACAACAGGGAACCGCCAGCTTTATCATATTACAACTACAAGGGTAGAGATCCTATGGAACCGCGTCAACCAAAAAATGTCTGACTTCTGTCATAGCTTCCTCCTCGACGGTAAAACCACAATGACCTAACAAAAAAAGATGTCTGACTTTGTCCACCACTTCCTCCTCGACACAAAAAAAAATGTCCGAATTCTGTCATGGCTTCATCTTCGACTGTTAAAGGTCAAATGTACATGCATGGACATATACAAAGATGGCCGCAGAGGTCAAATTGATTTAACATGTAATTCCCCGTAGGGATTTGGGCCCATATTAGGTACTAACTGCAATAATTTCAGATTGGCCCTAACATGATATCATCATACTGATGCATATTTTTTATTATTATTATTATTTTTTGAGAAATTATACGATACATTGAAAAGTGTAAATTGGATTGACCTGATTGTCCCTCCCATCCCATAAGAGGAGGAGTCCTACACAATGATCTGTTTAAACTCAAATCTGACAATTATCTAATATTTGGGACTTTATGATTTGATTATGGAAACAATAAATTATTGTTATGGTATGGATGGATGGGGGATGAAATGATGAATGATGAAACTACTGCTTTTGAGATTTCGAGGAGGTTGAAGTCAGTAGTAGATTCGGAAGCCATTTAATTCTATAATTTTTCCTTTAAGTCTCATATTTGATAGAAAAGGTTTGCATGAAGTGTATTTGCTCACTTTGAACAATTAGATCTGTGATTTGGTTTAAGGATGTAACAGTTTTCAATTTAAACACTTTTTAAAAGAAAGGCCATCTTATAATACACAGTAAAGATCTTTTGAATGAACGAAAATGAAGATTTCAATAGGAAATGAAAAATCCCGATTAATTCCTCAAAATAATCCACTAAACTATGGATCACACACTAGTAGGAAAAGGGACAATTGGTAAAGAATTATTAAACCTTTAATTTTAAATATGAGTTCAATCATGTTATACTCACTAATTTATGGTTTAATAAAAATTGATCCAATTTGAAATAGTACAACATCTGTCCATGACGATGAGCCTGAGCCAAAAATTATTCCCATCACACAACTACATAGTAGAACCAGCATACTTTTAAACTTAAATCAAACTAGATATTGTCTTTTCAAAAGCAATAATCCCTTGACCTTTGACCTTAAATTTACTTTTATGCTCACCTAAACCATATAGTTTCGCTATGCTACAACACAAGACAAATGGATCCTTGGGATTGGGACATTTGCTGCAAATTTACATGGGGAATGTACTCCAATCATGGCCCTTGTCTTTGGATCCATGACAGATTTGTTCATTCAACAAGCCAAAGAATTAAATACCTTAGAAAAACATTTCAGTTTTTAGAAAAAAATCATCTGTGTATTAAATGAAATGAAATTTTAATAAAAAGGGATTTCGAGATGACCCCGTCCCAGCCCCTGCGCCAGGACCTGGAAATGGGACTGTAATTGGTCCTCTTCCTGGAAATTTAACAATAATAGTCCCTGGTGGTCCTGGATCTCAAATTATCCTGGATCAAAATCCCAACAGTCAAAATGTCACTTCAGGGGCCCTTACAAGAGATGAATTCTTTTCAGTGATGGGAACCTCCTCCTTGTATTATTTATACATTAGTATCCTTGTCTCTGTGTCTTCATTTGTACAAGTAATTCTAAAACATGATTCTCGCATAAAAATGAAAATATCTAATTAGTGAATTCCAAAGGTCCTTTCAATCACGACTTTGATGATTTTAGGCAGTTTGTTGGGAATGGAGTTGTGAGAGGTTGGTACTGACATTGATGGTAATTTCTCTGTTAATGTAAAAATTAAAGTTTTTAAAATTAACTTTCCAAGGCAATGCTACCGTCTCCGTCAGGAATTTATTTTATCAGGTCCTAAGACAGGAAATTGGTTGGTATGACCTTCATCAAACAGGAGACTTGTCCAATAAACTCTCCGAGTAAACCTCTTATATGGATTAGTAAAAATTTCTTACACACTTTAGGTCACGCCAGAATTGTATACAACCCAATGTTTATGCGTAACCTTTGAGGAGGTCAATCAATCAGCAAGACACCAATTTACTGAATCTTTGTTAAATCAAAATGCCGGAAGCTGACTCCTATATTGCGATTACTCTAAAACCATAAACGCAATCACATCATTCCAGAATATTCGAAAGCACTTCATTGGAGTTGTGAAACCATTTTCAGAAGAATCAGATACAAGAAAATGAAAAATATTGCTTTCACTTTCATTGGAATCTGTTCAATCTGCTGGGGTTCAAATCGTTTTTTTTCTATTCGTTTTTTTTCTACTTGTTTTTTCTGGTTCTTTACTGTAAGTAAAATGTAATGGGCCCTTTCCTCACCTCTTACTTCAATTTTAGTTTTTGTTCAATTGTAACCCTTGGAAAGTATAAGCTTCTTTTCTCTCCTTCTTTTGAAACATTGAGACATTTCATTATTGTTTGGTATCCGTTTGAACAGGTACTTTCTTTAGATTTTGGATCTTTTTTTCTTGGCAATGAAATAGAAAATGGGGAACGTAGAGAAAGAAGTACAGAAAAGTGATCCCTTGAGGGTTGAGGGACGCGGGTGGTTCTCCATTTCATTTTTCTGATGTTTCCTTAACACTTTCACTTGATCAAGACTTTCTCCAATGGAAAAAGTCTGTAAAGATGTCCACATTTAAGGGTCCTCAGAAGATGATTCTGTATTCTTTCTACTTTTGTGAATCTGTGAATGTGATTTGAAATGGAACTTGTTTTAGCTTAACTTGCAACACTTTAAAGTTTACATCAGAAGGTGTTCCAAAAAGTTTGTTATGAAAATCCAAACATTTGTATTTCTGCAATACAATAACTCTTAATGTTATCCTCCGACCTGACTTCCAGGTCAAAAGAATGTTCCAATGTATGAAAATTATGTTTTGAAAAATGAACAAGACCCTTTCTTGACCTTTTCCGGATATGTTAACATGCAAACTATCAGAACCAGAAAGATGATATTAACATCAAAGAAAATCCTACAATTCGAATGGAATTCCATTTCTGTTTTTATACCATGTAGATTTTATCCTATTTGTAAAATCGCATTTTCACCGGAAAGGTACAAGGAGAAAGTAGAAAGTACAAGGAAGGGATGGATGGCCTTTCTCCATTGCTTTTAAAGACATTTTTCACTCTTTGTCCATAAATCATATTTTCTGTTCTTTTTGAATAGGAGAAGAGGACACATTATATACATTTTGTTTGGTCCTCCATCCTCCATGAGAATTCATGAGGACTGTAAAAACTGTAACATTTCCCCTAGTTTCATACGGAAATTTTGGTAAAATTACTCTCCTTAAATTCTAAATGTTTTTATGTCACCTTTTGAGCCTCATGAAGATCCGAAGTCCCCGAGGTTCACAGGCCAAAAGTTCATCGCCGATAGAATAGGTTCATTTTCTAGGTTGTAATTTCATATATTATATTCATATAACCATTGTATTATTTAGGTAAAACATGTATCCAATAATAATATGATACCTTCAAATCTGGAGCCTCTAAAAATTGTTTTGTTCTAGGTGCAAAATTTTCCACTTTTTTTCTAAAATTAAATTCTGAAAAGAGCAAAATTCAACCCAAGCTCATATTTGTGGTACAGCAGGTACCAGGTAACTTGGTTATAAAAGAGCCCCATGAATCTCTCTTTACATCAAGCCTCTATACATGATCCTCTGAGATGATGGGCTGAGACAGGTCCTTCATGCCTTTTGGAGCGGAAGAGACTTTGATTGTATGCAAATCATTTTTCATCTTATTAATTTTCTGCTTCTCTGACTCTTTTTGGTCAAAAAGTAACTGGCTTTGCTTGCTGGAGGATCACCATCCCCTCTATAAACTCAGGACTGAAGACTATAAAAATGGAGAACGAGCTTGGCTTGGAGATTTGAGGGATGATGATGCAGATGACCTTGTCATTTTCCTCATTCATTGTCCCCTCAGCCGGGGGTATTAGAGGAGCACCCATCATCATCGTACCATAAATAATAGAAGTTGATGATGAGTTATGATGACATTGTTGTTTTTCTTAAATATAAACTTGATTATAAATTCAGAGGGCTTGGATGAGTATAACTGTATAACTGTAAATTACAAAGGAAAAATCAGTGGAAGCAAAAAAAACGAATGGGCATTTTATTGATTTGCTCCAGGTACCCTCTTGTGTTTGAGAACTGGGTTTGACCAAACAAGGAAGTCATAAAATCATAATTGAAAATCAAATCGCAGGGTTCAATCAAGGTTAATGAAACTCATGAGTTGGGGATATAATTTTCCAGTACAAAAAAAAATTGAGGACGCCATGCAGATTTTTTATGGAGCTACATCTTCGACAGGATCTCTTCTAGTCCAGTCCAGATCTTTAAATAGGACTCGGATGAGAGGTCAAATTAGTCATTTGATCTGAAATTTCTTGATCAGTTTCTTTCTCATTAATTACAAGTATATCCTTCGCTCAACCCATTCAAAATGATTTGTAAAATCGTAAGTTAATTTTGTACTTGGCAATCAAAAATGTTGATTTTAATTTTGATTTTTAAGGTTTGATAACTTTTATAAACATAAACTTTTCATTTCAAAAAGGTATTTAAAAAATTAATTTATATTGTTCTTAGATATCCGTGTTGACTCTGGTCACTTTGGCCTCAGCTGCTCCCGGAGGAATTGTTCCCGCATCTACTGTCCTCTCACCAGCCCCAGTACATGCAGTGGCATATGCTGCCGCTCCAGCCCATGCACCAGTAGCAGTTGCAGCTCCCGCTGCCGTATCCTACTCACACTCTCACGCAGTACATCACGCAGCTACAGCTCCAGCAGCTATATCATATTCGGCTACAGCTGTCCATCATCCAGCTCCTGTTGCTGTTGCTCCAGCCGTCACTTACGCTGCAGCCCCTGTCCATGCTCCTGCACATGTCCCGGTTGCGTATTCAAATGTAGTTTACAAGCCCATTGAACATCATGGGTACAAAGTTGTTTACTAAATCAAAATTTATAAATTCTTTGTGAAATTGTATCTTCGTATTGTTGATTTCTTTTTCTAACTTTTCGAATATTAGACCCTCAAAAGTAAAAAGTCAAGTAAAAATTTCTTGAGCCTACATTTTTAATTTAACAAGATTTTGGAACTCCGCACCTTCATAAATCATTTTAATTAGTTCATAATTTTATGGTAAATCGGCTATTAAGATCAAAATCTTTATAAAATAGGCTATTCTGAAAATGAGTTGCTAAAAATGACTCCAGGCTTAGGATTTTGCCCCATTGGGGATTTATGATGGTTTTGATGATATGACATGACTTCTTTCAGATCGTTCTTCGACCTTCTTTCTTTCTTAACATATTTGCATTTGCCGGTTTCATTTGATATGTGTAGAAATGAACTTCCTTTCCAACAACGGCCCAAAAATTAACGAGCCTTTAAACCATGCAATTAATTTTTACGAACCACAATATAATAAAGCCATAAATAAGTATTGTCACGCATAAACAATCCGCCTGTCTCATGAACGAACTTGTGTTGAGTCTTTAGCTTTGGAATTGTAAAATATATTAAATCATGACCTACATGTATTTCCCATGACACCCAAAGGTTTGTTATGACTTTTGTAAATCTTAAATGAACAATATTCATCACGGATTTTTTTCTTGAGCTTGACCCTGGTTTGACCTACTAATTTTTTTTTTGTAGGTAGTTTTTGAGATTAGATGCTCCAAGTAATCTTTAGATACACATAGGTTAGTTTTCTAAAAAATCAAATGAGACCTTATACAAAAGCCTCAAATAAGTCCTTTCTCCAATAATTTCTTACCTCATCTTGGATCTGGAGTGCTCGAATCCAGAAAAAATCAAATAACCTAGGACTGCTTTGACGATTCGTTCAGGAGGAGGACTCAAGGATGCTGGGGATTTTAAGAAAATTAAAATGCTGGGGCCGCAATGAAGGTGAATGATAAAGGGGTGCAGAAACAATTCAGATTTGTTTTTAAAAAAATCGGATTTCAAAAAATTTCCATTCACAGAAACAAAGACGGGGGTCATGCATGGGGTGGAAAGACGACATTCCAGAAAGGAATCTGTGTCCCTTACCAATTACTTCCAAAATGGCCTCCTCAAAAATACAATTCCCCTGGATCATATTGCTGTCGAGTTTCATGATCGTACATTTACATTCTCACAACTGAGTCGATTCTCATCTAAAATGGCTGAGGAGTTGATTAGTCGGATTGACTATGGAAATACACTCATCAACAATCCTAACAATGATTTGATTGTGGCTTTTTGTATGCCACCGTCTGAAAGGTTTGCTATTTAAAACTATTTAATTTGATTTTTCAGTGTTCTTGTAGGAAAAATTGATATAAATAACCAACTCTGCTCTGTATTTTAACATAAAGGTTGATTCCAGCAATTTTTGCTGCCCTCAAAATTGGTGCTGCCTACATGTTCCTCGATACAAAATATCCAGAGGAACTCATCATTGGGATCCTTAAGAAAGTCCGACCCCTCCTCTTCATCACAGATGAAAGTGGAGCCATATTTTGCAAGTATGACCTTGAAATGATCAATACCCTCACAAAACTTATTAGTATTGAAGAATTATGGTACAGTATGGACTTTGAGGTATTTGAGAGGTCAGCATCATTATCATCTAAAAGGAAGAAAGAAATTGGTGAGGCTGTGACCCCACTTGAACCTCCAGGTCAAGACTTTGTTCAAGATGAGACTTCACCCTATTACTTGATGAGTATACCACATTACCTCCGTGTAGCAGTTGTTGTTCATGTCATTGATGGACCAGAGGCTCATGAGGATCCAACTGGAGTTCGAATCACACATGCTGGGATCATGAATCAACTCCTTGGACTTTGGGAGGAGACTCCATTTACTCATAAGGAACGAAGAAAAGAATCTTGTCTCCTAACAGCCTCCTTGACCTCATATGAGAGTATTAGTCAAATTTTTTCACCCCTACTTTCTGGGGTCACTCTAAGAGTTTTCCCATCACGTGACTCGAAGGTCATTGGGATTTTTATTAAAAAAATTGGAGATCGAGCCATTTCACGACTCTGCCTCTCTGTAGAAACTCTGTCAGACTTCCTATCAACCCTCAATGATTTTGATCGAAAGTCAAACATTGAACACCTGAAACATCTCAAGCATGTGACTGTGACTGGACAAACCTTGCCTCGAAGTCTTGCAGAGTCTTTCTTTAAAACTTTTACAAAGGTGACTCTTTTATTTATTTATGGTCGTGCTGAATTGTCTGGGACTGCCCTTTGGGAGGTTTATCGAAATATGGGGGATGTTGAACAAAAGTCTGCTCTTGGTCTTTTAACCCTTGGTAAGTTCCAATCTATCCTTAAATAATTATGATTTTTGCAAATTTTAACTCTCATGTGGATTGATTTTTGTTCATTTTTGTGTTTCAGGGCGTCTGATGGATAATTCTCAATTGTATTTACTTAGCCCGGATGAGGAAAAAACAAAAATTTTAAAGCCAGGGATCCGTGGACAAATTGCCATAAGTGGGACAGGGGTTTGTTCTGGATATGTTAGTAGAAGTCCAGGTCATTATAGAAAGTTAAGTAGACCTGAGGTTGGCCCCAATGTCTTTACTAGCCCTGACCCTGAGAGTAAGAATACATTTGTACAATCAATATTAAATCTATTTTAATGTACTGGCCTATGGAAAATATGATAATAATTTTGATATTTAAACCCTTTGATATTTTAGAATACAGTAAAATCTGCCAGACTGGTGACTACGGGACTTTTATAAAGTGCAGGGACGGTCGCCTTCGAATCTACCTTGAGGGTCGGGCAGATACCATCATCTACCAAAACAACCATCACTTTGACATTCAGTACGTGGAGAGGACCATAAGAGGGATCCAAGGGGTCAAGGAACATCGAGTCCTCGTTCATGATTGTGGAGAGCATAATCAGGTATAAAAACTCACTTTGAAAATCTAAACCGTAATTTCGTATTCTTTAAAAACACGGTAATCCTTTGATTGGGCGAAAGCCATATCAAATAAATGTGATTGATTGATTGATTGATAAAAACACGGTAATTTTACCTTTCAGGCCCTTGTGGCATACATCCTTCCCGAGAGTGGTGCAATGGATAGGCTAACAGATGGTGAACTTTATTTTCAACTTCGTCACAAATTACCAGACTATATGATCCCTGAGGTCAAAGTTGTTCGTGAATTACCAAAATTGGATGATGGTCAGACGGCTGATGCACATCGACTCAAATGGTTATTTTTTAAAGAGAGGGATCCAGGTAATTTCCAAACTTAAAATGTTTCATGTAAGATTTCGATCGAAGCATGGCTAATTGACCTTACAATTTTCCAATTTTGTAATTTTCAGAGAACGAGAATGAGCGTATCCCGACTCATAGTCATTTCAATTATAAGACCTCAGAGTCTGCAACAGTTTTATTTGATGCATTATATAAATTTTGTGGAGTTCCTCATAAACGGAGTGCCAATTCCCTCAAGTCCTCTATTTATGAGCTTGGAGCATCCTCATTCACGGCCTTGAGTATTTTGAAGTATATAAATGAATGCGGATACCAAATTGGTTAGTAAGCACATTATCACATATCACATGATGTTTGTTTAATACAATTTTGTCAAAATTGCAACCTTTTCCTTTATTTTTCCCAATAACAGATCTCTACGATTTAATTTATGGTAATAATCTTGTCAAGTTCATTCATATAATGGAACGGAAAAAAGGAGGTCACCTCCCAAAATTTCTGGACACAGTTTTGAAATTAGATAAAGATCCAACTGCATTCGAGAATTATACATTGTCCTTATTGGATGAGAAACATAAAAATGAGGCTTTTGCGTAAGTTTCCCCCAAAGCATGATAATCATATCAGTCTGTTTGGAAAATAATTTTTTTTGACTTGACCTTGACCTACATAGGCTCGTTGCAAATGCTTACTTTGAGAATGGAGTCTTAGAACGATTCAATCGAATCCATCCTGGAGATTACGCCAAGTTCCTAAATAAAAACTGGAAGGGAGTATTTGGTGGTGTTGACCGAAGTTTTATTGTGATTCGTAAGAAGGATAACAAGGTTGTATCGGTCAACTTGAACTGTGATTTTACGACAGAGTTTGACTTGACTGGTGCCTCAAACTCAATGCGTGCCAACCTAAGCCTAAGGACATATCTACACGAAAAAGTCAAGTAAGTTATGTTACTATATACTATACTAACATATTTTATTTTTCTATTTTCTGGCGTGTTAAAGTTTCTTAGTACAAAAATAAATGATTTTTTAACAGGAGGACCTTGTCCAATCCTAGCCCAGGTCAAGTATTTGAAATATTTCGTGTAGCCACACTTAAATCTTTGGGCTCAGAAGAAACCATCAAATTAATCTCATTCATGTTTAGTCAAATCCCAACATTGGCAGTAAGTGACAAATGCAAGGGAGTTTTCTTGGTCTCAACAGGATCCCTATCATGGGTTAGATAATTAATCAAAGTTACTTTGGTTTTCTCACATTAATCGTAATTATTTGAAAGCTATAACTATATATGAATTTTTTTAAATTATTTTGTCATTTGGAATTATTAGGACTTGTGCTCACACGTCATGGGTTATAGTGTTCTGAATGACCTTCCCCTTAGAAATTCAGTTCCTGGTGAAAAAGAAGGAGAGATGAGCCCATTTGCCCTTGCCTGCCATTCTGTGAACATTGCTACGCTCTATTTGAACGTTGCTAGTCAAGATATGACCGAATTTTTAGAACACTTTGCAAAGAAAATGATTGGGACGCCTAGTGAAGCTAAAAATTTGGGACTGACCTCTGAGACTCAAAAAGAACGAGGGTCATTAGATAATAACAAAAATTAAGATGGAGTTGAAAGGACAGCCTTGACCTTTTACGCATTAGTGCAACTGTCAAAATCATAAACACTTTCTCTTTGTATTTTTGTTTTTTCTACTAAATTGTATTTATATTTTGAGTCAGTAGACAGAACAAGATTTAGTGAATAAAATTACAATATTATTGAGTTTTATTGACCTAAATTTACTTTTCATTTAGCCAAACTGAATGGAATGCATAAACATCTGTCCAGTACACAGTCTCATTACGAATTATGGTGGCTCTAGTAAACAAAATAGAAATTGGGTATTTTTGTGTATTTTTAGTAATTTTAAATAGTATACCTCAATAAGTAATTTAGTTTTTCAAATCCAACCGTACCTTAAAAACACTGGATTTTCTTCCATATTTCCAGGATCCCTGAGCCAGGTCACCTGAGCTGCAACAATTGGGGTTATTTCCTCAGGAGCCCTCAAACTAATTGGATTCTGTGTATTAATAGGATACATAAAAAGGATTTAATTTTGACTCACCTAATCGACATTTAAGCACAAATCAAACTTTGAAATTATATTAATTTACAAATGGCCTTGTTCTATAAATCCCATTTTCTGAACAACGGTAATTTGTTCTGTAGTAAAAGTTATGCCCTGGCCACTTGTTTGGGAAACCACCCAAGAATCTTGGTTCTTTCTTATGGTCAGTAGGATGACCTGAGATGATGACCTCTTGAAATCCTTCAATCTCTTCATTAAGTCCCCTGATGGTTACTATACAAAAAGTTGATAAAATATTAGGATTAGTTGAATGCTGACTCAGTATTAATCAAATTAGTTAGTTCTACACTCTACTGGTTTGAAAAGTTTGTGCTACAAAATGCGTTTGTTCATTTTGATGATGCTATTGATTTTGGCCAGAGCCAGGTGTGAAAATGAAAATTTTTCTTTCTTTGTTAAAATATTTGAGGATAATAAGGTTATCCTAAGGTTATCATGAGTCATCTCCAATATGTAATATTGAGTAGTATTCCGTGGCGTCCCCTCGAAATGGGGCATTTTGAATACCCTTTGAACAAAACTTAATTTTTCTTTTAACATACCAAGACATCGAGACCAGTCCTTTTTGCACATTGCCAAAAAATAATATGGAGCATCCGAGGTTTGTGGTGGCCCTTTAACATACTCTGGAACCATAACTGAACAAATGGTGGATGTCGCTGGTAGAATATATCCTTGAACAATTTCATGTTGTAAAATACAAATTGTCAAAATACAAAGAATTTTAGATCTAATTCCCAACATATTTGAGAAAATTGATTTTCTAACTTATTACTCAATTTAGTAAGGTTAACTCAAAGAGGATCTCGGAAGGACTACAGAAATATAATTAAGCTGTAATGTTCTTCTATTTATGATGGCCAGCCAAGCATTGTTATTGACATTGACATTAAGAAGTGGCTTTCAACGACTCAAGGTCATTTCGGCATCCTATTCAATTAAGTGGAAACAATGCAGATTGAACATAATTTGACATTAACCCTGGGCTGATTGTCAGGGTCATGATTAATTTTTGTGTACAAAATATGATTCCCAATTAGATGGGCTTTAAATTTTAATGGGCCCTGGCCTGTACAAAAATTTTCACTTCATCAACTTATTACCCCTTGAATATTTGAAATATGAATTTGTAATTTTCATTAATTATTTGACCCACCAAGGTCAAACAACACACAACTGATAAAATCATTTTTTTTCCCAATCTCAACTAGACACGTAGGTTGATTTGATTAAAAAAAAACAACTTTTACTAACGTCAAATAAATGAATTTTTCAAGACCTTTCACGTGAATCAATAAATGTTGAGAGAAATTCGAATGAACTTACATTTCTATGAAAAAACAAAAAACATCCCTTAGAAGCGTGAGCAGGTG
>JAQIYE010000523.1:0-12097 GCA_034699765.1 Xenyllodes armatus
GTTATCTGATTTCTACAAGTACATTACGGAGGGTAACCGGACACGATGTCGCGGCAAAAATATCGCAGGTACAAAATGTCGCGGCGAAAATACCGCGAAGGTAAAACATCACAAAGTCAAAGTATCGCGGAGATAAAATTTCGCAAAGGACAACATATCGCAGAGGTAAAAGATCGCGAATGCAAAATATCGCGACGTAATATGACATTGCTTAACTTAGAACAATCAGGCAATTAATAATTTGGGGGCAAAAACCTATGGCTATTCCACTAAAACAACGATGGACTGCGATAAGATTTTAAATAGAGATGAACACATTAATTATTAATTTACAAACCTCCTAGTTCACGCTGGGTGCTTACTTATTCATTATGGAAGTGTTCCGATTATATTTCCAGAAAACGCACTGGAAGGCTACGAATTTCTGCACTAATTAGTGAGTTTATGAGTCTTTAAAGCTAATTAAGATTAATAAATTCTGAGATGTACATAACGATATTTTGTCCTTCTCAACATTTTGCCTAAACGATATTTTGTCCTTCGCGATATTTTACTTTCGAGATATTTTTTCCTTGCGATATTTTCGCCGCGACATTTTTTACCTGCGATATTTTCGCCGCAACATCGTGTCCTCGAACCCATCACGGAGAAAGGACGATGTTCGGATTAAATGACATGTGCCCAATTAAAATCAAGCAATCTACTCTCCTTCCTTTTAAGGGTATTAATGTATCTCTAAAGCTGAAAGCGGACAAAACTTTCAAGCGACATCACTTTCTTCGAAAACGAGGTTTTTTCCAATTTTGTAATTTATAAATATATATGGAATTGGATGCCGAGGAAGGACTTAACACAATTCAAAGAAAAGTCCTCATACACAAGTAAAACCACCATACCAGTGGTTCTCACAACTTTCACGCTTATCGGAATTATTTCTACTGGACTGTCTCTAAAGAAAGCAGGAAGAAATCCAATTTCTTCAATTTCCAGGAAGTTGCATTTGAGGTTTCTTCAGGAAAAACTCAACTAAATCCTCCACAAAGGTCTTACATGGACTTCGTAGAGTAACTGGATCGTCCAGTTGTTAGGGTTTTATTGACCGTTATACTGGTAAGGTTTTGATGGGATCCTCCAATTGCATTTTGGCTCAATTAGTATTTGGTCATATCCCTGAATGAAAGACATCTCACAGCTTCTAAAAACATTTCAATAATAAGAATCTTTCTGCTTTGGGCCCAGAATAATTGCTTTTAACAACCCTGATGCTGCACATATGCATGACAAGAAAAGATTTTTTCACAGTTGAGATTGAGACCAGTAGAAAAGTGGATAACTGTGTAAGAATGACCAAACCAAATATACTTATTTTGAAGTACACAGTCACTGGCGATGGCGACTGTGTACTCCAAGCTCCAAAAATTCTGAACATTGTATTGTATGTTCTGATGCTCCATGAACCATGGACGCAATTCCAAATGTCCTGAGGTCATGCACTCTGATTTAAAGGGGTTAGAACCCTTTACTTTTACCAAAACTATTTGTAAATTTTTTTCCCAAGGATACTAGTTGAAGCCATCTCGGCTGACAAACATATCCGGTCCTTAGGGAATACTGTCAAAAATTCGGTAGCAGCAGGTGGTTGTTTTGGAAATGTCTCCTGACTGAACCTGGAATGGAACTGTGTTCCATATTAGATACACTAACTATGCTTAAGATCCTTTCTGTGTTTTTTTACTTTCATGGAAGAGACAGCATGAATCGCCATGGGGGTATATTTGCACGAAGAACATCAATTTTATGGACCATCCAGGAAGGCTTTTCCCGGAACTCCATTACTATTGCCGAGAAGGATATTAAATGAAGGATGGTACAATTACATCCCGACTTGAATAAGAGGCAACAATGATGTATATGGCCTTACTATCCTTAATTAAATTTGTCGTGTAAAAGAGTCCTAAAAAGAACTCACGGAACTGGAATCTACTCATTGCTTTCAAGTTTACAAATTTAATTCAACTTGTCCTGTCCCGTCCAATGCCAAATCAAGTAAGTACGTTGGAAGTTTAAAACCTGCTTAATTGAATGCTGGCTGGTCATTACTAGACCCAATAAGAAATCAAAATGGTCAAATAATGTGCATCGGAGATTAACTTGATCAACTTATGTAACGATTATATAACGCTCCACGGGTCAATCAGAGATTCTTTAGCCAAATCGCCAATAGTGGTTTCGCTGTGCCAGTGATTTAAACAGGAAAGACCAAAAAGTAAATCACAATTTGTTTGTTTCTATATTTGGTCATCCTAATTTGCTAATTTGATTTCTGTCACATTTGAGTGAATTTAATTATTCTATTATGCCGTCGGGTAGTTTCATAATCAAAGTAACGACCAAGTAACTTTTCCTCTGCAAGTAGATATTGAATATTTTTGGGATTTTGAACCAAATCAAAGTCCAAACTTATTATAAATATAAACATGTGCTTCCACATATCCAGAACTGCCCGAACTAGTAAATTTTGGAGGTTGAATGATGGAGTTGAGCATTAAGTACTTTCTTACAAATTTTCGTCGGATATAAATTAGTAACTCATAAATCAACTCTAACTCTAATTAGTGGTCCCAATCGATTGATTGGAAATTTGATAGCAAGTTCGCATTAGCTAAAGGAAGGATATGAATAGGATTTTTTAAATCAAAGCAAAGGGGCCTTAATACCTAACTCATCTCACAGGCTCACGTCGTCAGCCATAAAAAATTTCATCTGTGATATTGGTTTTGTTTATTTTTGGAAATCGCGTCCAGAATGTCAACAACATATTAAGACTTATTAAATGTTGCCATATTTTAATTCGGGCAATCTTTTATATCACGTATACTTTATCCATTTTAATGATGCTCATCAATTATTTAATAGCATTCCACAAACTCACGTTAACAAAATTCCGGATTTAGATGAAAATCCTCGCGTGGCCCGGCATTGAATTTCGTTTAAAATTTAATATTTAATTACATAATGGACATTAAATTATTTAACCATCCCTCACATGGACCTCTGCTCACATTGCAAAAAATGCCATTCTCCTTTGTTGCACAGTTTAAAAAAAAGCTCTGTATAGATTTTACACAAATTCAAGCGCATGTTCAGAAGAATTTAATCACACTACGAACGTATATGTACATAGCCCTTATGGAAAACCAGGAACACTTCCAGCCTTCGGGTGCACCTAGGATTGTTTGAGTTTGACAAGTTGTAAATAAATATTATCTTATTATGAAATCTCGTTCTTGTTCTGTAATGATTTTAAAAACACTCCAAGATTACAAAATATGATATATACCTACTAATATATTTTTATTCTAAATAGTACGAAATCGCAAATCCGAACTCAAACCCGACCACTAAATTGCAAACTATCAACTACCATCATAATAAACAAAATTGTCTATAGCTACAATAAAAATGTCATAAATTGTTTCACTTACTCATGTAATTATAAAAGCAAAGTATTTTTTTAATAACTTGACATACTAGCATACTACTAAAAATGTTGTGTATGGACCAATCATGAGTCATGATGATTAAGACATTTAAAATGAAATAAAATCATTGTTAGCTCATCATTTAAATTCTGTACATTCAAGCTCTTGGGTGGTTAACAATCTTTAAAATATATTGAATCCACTTATTTAAACCATTTCGAACAAATTGTACCAGGTTACCTTTCTAATGAACAAAACTGATGATTCCATAAGACCTCCACATTGCATTGCTTTTTTTTTCGGGTCGGTCGGTCTTGGCCTGCTGGACATTGGACAATAGAATTTGGTTTGGATGGAGCATGGTCATGGATGAAAATTTTCCTTTGCCGTCGCCGTCCCGAGATCCATCCCTAAAATCCCCTCTTATTATTTTCCCCTATGTAATATCCACATGACCATGAAGAACATGGGCTTTAGTTGTTGGATTTAACATGTTATGTGATAGGGATGTTCAATATTCATCATCATCATCCTGCCTGCTGCCTCCATGCTCAAAAACTCCACTTTTTTATATTTTATTTCCACAACCACACATAATAATCTTACTATAGGAGTTTCCTTAATATATTTTTCTCTGCTGCTCCTGCTCCTCCTGCGGGTTTCGTCTCTCTCTCTCTCTCTTGTGTCTTGAGTCTCTTGGTTCTTGTGTCTTGGTTGGGATTTGGTGAATACATCATTTTATTTTATTTTTTTGGAAAGGGTCAAATATTAAATTGATTCAAAGGTCAGGTCAGGTCACTTAGAAGGTCATCCTCCATCCCTTCCCTCCTCTCCATCCCTTTGGATTGGAGGTTTGATTTGTTTTTGAATTAAAGTTTAAGACCAGAGGTCAAGTTTTGTGACCACTGCACACTGACCACGTTCTCCCTTTCCTACATGTATGACTCTCCTACATGTTTGTTAAAGTATTGAATTGGCACAAAAAAAAAAGAGAACAATTAATTAATTATTGTTTGATTTGATAAAATCACGAACCGGTACGAGGACATTTGTCATTTGACCTCGAGGGAAAGTTTTTGGATTGTTTATTTATTAATAAACGTTTTTTTACAAAAAAAAGAGGATAATCATGGCTGGAAGGTGAGTTAAAATTGGATATAAATATAAATTATGAAAATTATGAAAAATGAGTAGAATTGTAAAAAAAAATTGGATTTTGTAAATTTTTTTTTCTTCCAGTGTGGGCTATGGGCCAAGGGACTATGGAAGGGATTATGGAAATATGGGAGGTTACCGTGGTGGACGAGGCGGCTACGGTGGTGGAGGAGGACCTGGTTATGGTAGTGGTCCATCTTATGGTGCCGGGAATGGAGGAGGTTATGGTGAACCTCGACAACCCCCTTATGTTGCTTTTGTTGGGAATTTGCCACAAGGGATCGTTCAAGGAGACATTGACAAATTTTTTTCTGGAATGAAGGTGAGGAATATAATAATGCCGAGCTAGTGTATGTATGCTGTGCAGCTAACAGTACAAACCAGTGACAAGCTGAGTTAAAAATTGTCATTGTCAACATTTAAAATTACTTTTAAATTCTAAATATTTGTTTCATTGTTTTCCTCCAAAGACTCGTTCAATCCGTTTGGTGTATGACCGAGAATCTGAACGATTCAAGGGGTTTTGCTATGTTGAATTTGAAGATAGTGCAACATTGGAGCGGGCTCTCGATTTGGATGGGTCTTTAATCGACGGACAACGTGTGAAGGTATGAGTTTTTAGAGAATCAAGTTTGAAATGAATTTTTAGTGTTAATATGCTTTTTTAATTATTTTCTTGTGATTTCCAACAATTAGGTTGATGTCGCAGACAGTCGAAAGAGTGAGCGAGGTGGCCGTGGGGGTGGTCGAGGAATGAACCGTGGTATGATGAATAATCCAGGTGGTTATAATTCTGGAATTGGCTATGGACGAGGTGGTGGGCCTGGAGGCTATGCACAATTCTCAGCCCCTCCCCGAGATGAGGATCATTTCAATAATTACAGGGGACGTGGTGGTTACATGGCTCGAGGTGGTCGAGGATATGGGGACAGGTCACCACGACCAATGGATGAAATGAGACCTCCGCGCCCACGACGAGATTCTGAACGATCAAAGACGTCTGAAGAGTTCAAAGAACCGACTCCGGGTAAGATCGATTGATATATGAATACGTCGTAAATTGTGGTTTTAAAATTAAAACTTCATTGTTATTTAGCTAATAATCAGACTTTTTAATTTCAGAGGAGTTGGCCAATCGACCAAAGCTTCGATTGCTTCCGCGGACTGTGACAGACCCAGTGAACGCAATTGCAGCAAGCAGCCAAGCTGCTACAATTTTTGGAGGGGCTAAACCTCGTGAAGAAAACCTTCGCTCGAAGTCTAATGGGGAGAGTAGTGGTGAGTTAAAGAATCATACTGCTACTGAGGAAATTCATGTGTAACAGAAATACGTTTCGAGTCTCGAGTGTTCTTTGCATCTTTTTTTTCTATAAGCATGAACTGATTATCTACAGTGAGTTGATTTAATAAATACATAAATCCTAAGGGTGACTTAGTGAACTCATGAATGAACTTGTTACTCATTTTATTTAAAAGTGAACTTTATTGGTAATAGTAATTAGTAGTACCCTCTAGCCTTACCTCAGCTAGATTTCAGGAGTCAGAGCCACACTGCTTTATGTGCAATGAACTTAATTGAGTTAGTTAATTCTATTTGACTGGCTAGTGTGTTTAGTTATCGTAATTAATACACCATCTTTGTATGTATGGCTCTACAAATAGGATTCGGTTAAAAATGGAATTTTACAACAGTAACCTTTCTCTATTAACAGTCCCCTATGACCTACGTTTAACTTTACACACAAATCATGACAATAGCAGGAATAGTGTTTCATCCCCTCTGTTATGCAAGATTCATAAAGTGGCTTTCGTCTCATACAATTTTTGTTTTTAGTTTCATTTTTTTTTGATTTTGTTGATAGAATTTTTTTCATGAAGCTCTCGTTAGTTATATTTTGTTTCGATAACTAAATTGTCAACTGGCAGGTGTTGACAATGACAAGTTACCCATGGAAAGATTTTTTTTGAATAGTCTCTCAAATCTTTCTTTATCACGAAAGTAGAGGTGAGTAATAATAATAATATCAACATCCGATTTCTATACATACGAAATGACACTCTGTAGTAGGTATCATTCATGATGGCCAAGGTTATGTTTTTCTCCTTCTGTCAACAAGAGGTCAAAAAAATTCAGAATTTGACTCTCTAGGCTCAACCCAGAAGGAGCCCTTTAAAGTTTTAAATGACCTTAAAGTATTGTGGTCTTGAATAGAAATGCTTTTGAATCCAAAGGATAAAAAATGGTACAAATCACATATGCTTTGAGTTAAATGTAGGATTTAATAGGTCAACTCCACTTGGTACAAAACTGACTTGTCATATTATACATAGTAGATGTAACAAAATGAAGCAGTTTAATGTTTGAGCAGTCGAAGAAGAAAAAATACTCCCCATTTCGTTTTTTGTTTCTTTTTGTAAACTTAGCGTTTAGGAATTATGAAGCCAACAATCCCTACTACTACTAATTACTAAAATATCTGTTAAGCTACAAACAAGTAATAATGATTCGTTCGTTCATTCATGTAGGAATCCCCAAAACCCCAAAAATGCAAAATGATCATGAGTTCATTCAATAAATAATTAAATAATTAATTAAATAATTTATGATAGGGAATGCCTAACTAAAAAAAGGAAGGTTCTTGTACTTTCAGACTTACTAATATTAAGTATATAAATTGTAATGTAATTTATATATCAGTTTGTGTTTGTAGAAATTAAATTGTTAAATAATCCGTCATCGTCCCCTACCTAATCTAATTATTGAATTTTTAAAGATATATAGCAAATTGTTTGAGAAAAAAAGTTGTCATATGAAATGAAGGTCTTTTTAGTAGGTAGGAACTGGTAGGAACCTATAACCAGTAAAAATTGATGAAAAAATAAAATTTTGTTCATTTGGGACATGTTACACATATACACCCAAATGGGCAATGTGTAAAAGTATTATTAATGCAGATTAATGTAATCTACATTTAAATATTAAGGTAGAATAATGAATTAATAATTCTATCATTATATGTTAAAGTTTGAATTTAATTCTTTTGTGTTTTTTAAAGAAAATATGAAATTGGAAATTGTGGAAAAAATTGTGTAGATACGTTAATTGACGATGAAGGAGACTACACACACTGCATGTATGGAACTATGTAGTAATAATTAATTTGATTTTATTACATACATTTTAAAAATGATTAAAAATTGTTTGAGCCTGGATAAGAAAAGTTGTCTTACAATGAAAATATTTAGAATGATTTGGTACAAAAATGGAATTTTCGTCCGGCTTTTTGTGAAATTAATATAATTATGAGTGATGGATTAAAATGCTAAAATCAAATAAAATAAGAAAAGAATTAGTTGAAAATTAAAAGAGAGTATACAAATTCGAGCAGTTTCTTAAGTAAGTGAGCATATAAAGATATTGCGTTTTTAATAATTTTGGCTTCAAGAACAAAAGCCTTCACATAAATATTTATTTCAGCTATAGCATAATTTTGTACTTCAAACTTCAACCCCTGTTTTTATGAAACATTCTACTATTTTATTATGTATTCATTGAATTACCATTTAAAATTTCGAAATTTCCAAATAACCAATGTACCCCACTTTGTTTTTCATGTTTTTACCCTTAGGGGAACTTGAGCCCCAGAAGGAGAGAATAGACGAAAAAATAGTTTTGACGTGGAGCCAAACCCTTGCCTTGCAATTTCCTTCCTCACAGGAATTAATAAATAAGATTCATAAAATTTACTAATAATAACATGACGCATATTTTTTACTACATATTTTACTATAAAGATCCGCTCCGGCACCTTTATACAAAAAATTAGTATTTAGTTAAATTTACAAAATGATTCATTACAATTCACAACCTCAGTTAAAAAAAATCTAAATTCATAAATAAATACATCAATATGGGAAGATCCTTAGGAAATTTTATTTGTGTAATAGAGCCTCATATCTTAAAATATTTTAAAGATCCTGTGGTTCCCCAATAAAACGTGTGTCTAAAGTTAAGCATTTTTTCCTAAAAAACAAAAAGTTCCAAATTTTCAAAAATCAAGATTTCCTTTCCAAATTTTAAATGTGGAGTGGGGACTCGGACAGAGTCCCTGAAATCCCTGGACTATCCCCTGAAGTCCTCCAAGCCATCTCACAGGTAAATTTAAAAAAATATATATCCCAAAACAAAATGTTATCTAAAAAGTTGAAAAAAAAAAAAAATATGTTCCATGAGATCCATAATGTTTCAATTTTTAAAAAAATGACCTATTTGGGCAAACTTTTCTCAAATCAAAATGATTTCATAATGTTTAGGTCCTCCCAAGTACACATCCCTTGGATAAACCAGACTATGAGGTCGTGACCCATATTAATAATTTATTTCCAACTGAACAATCCTTGGCTGGTCTCCCAGATGTCATTACATCAGTTGAGAATGAAATCCTATTCATTGACTCGGACATTCGTGGATTTGTGAGGGATCAAACTGGGAGGGGGAGTGGGGCTGAAGGACTAGCAACCCTTTCCAGGGCTCAAGCCTCCATTGAAACCCTTGTTGCAAAAGTATCAGATATGAAAGGAAGGGCTGAACAATCAGAAATTGCTGTGAGGGATATGACTCGGGATATTCGACAATTGGATACAGCCAAGAAAAATTTAACTGCTGCAATTACAACCCTAAATCATTTAAATATGTTGGTTGGGGGTGTGGAGACCCTTGGGTGAGGAATTCTGTAATTTTGGTATCAAAATGTATTTTTGGGAAAAGTTGATTTCGAATATATTTTTAATGAGATCAAAATGTATTGAATTTTTCGTAGGACCCTCGTGAAAAAGAGACATTATGGAGATGCTGCCAATTTATTACAAGGGGTTGCAAATGTAGTTGAACATTTTAATAATTATCAAAACATTCCACAAATAGCTCAATTATCCCAAAAGGTAAAAATATCAAAATATTTAATATCCAATGCCGATGTACCCCCTTGAGGGAATGTATTTTTTTGAAAACTCTTATAAATTATTTATTTATTTATTTCAAAACAGTACCCTATTAGTATAGGCAATTACACTGTTGATACATTACACACAGTCTCTAAATATTTTAAATGTTTCTAAAAATAGGTGAAGGATATCAAGAAGGAATTGGGAGATCAAATTACCCTGGAATTTCGAGAGTCCTTTGCTACTCCAAGTGCCAGTTTAAATGTTAAACAATTAAGTGAGGCATGTCTAGTCTTTGATGTTTTGTCTCCACATATCAAACATGAAGTCCTCCAATGGTTCCTTGGAATTCAACTCAAAGAGTACATTTTACTCTTTAATGAAAATGAGGACTTGGCATGGTTAGATAAGGTTAATTTCCAAACCTGATTTATTTTAAAATACCAATTATAATTAATTAACGGCATACAAAACTTCATTATACATTGTTTTCCACAAATGCAAAGTTTTTTTCCTATGGATCACATTAGCTTTGGCTGGACTCCAAAGTATATAGTTGAGATCCAAGCTTTTTGGGCTCAACAGTCTCGAGTCCCAGTCCGATTTATTTAAGTCCCTTACTTTTTCGAGTCCAACTTTTCAAAGTTTTTAGTGACTGAAGAACGTGAATATAGTAAAATTATTCGATCCTAACCTGAATGTTTAAAAAAAAATATAGGGATCATTTCAAATCTTTAGCCTTAAGTCAGAGCCCTGCTCAATAGGACGGTCCATAGCTTGGATGTAATGCCAAGTCCGATCGCTAACAATTACAACTGTTCGAAAATAAAATGATTCCTACAATTTGATTTGATTTCAAATTTACAGATTGATAAAAGATATGCATGGCTCAAGAAGCATTTAATTCAATTTGAGGAGAGATACTCGGCAATATTTCCAGCACGTTGGGATTTATCTCAAAGGATTGCAATTCATTTTTGTCATCAAACTCGACAAGACCTTTCAGCTTTAATGGGAAAAAGAAGATCTGAGATTGATGTGAAACTCCTCCTCAATGCCATTCAAAAAACATGTTCTTTTGAAAATTTACTATATTTAAGATTTGGTGGAGGTTATTTGGAGGATGATGGAATTGAGGACTCAAGTCTTCAGGTCAATAATTTTGTTCCTCCTCATCCTCCACCTGCAACCCCTGCCCCTCCAGAAGAATACAATCCATCACCAAATCCATTTGTTGAGAATACAAAGAGGAAGACATCTTTAATTTTGGATAAAAAACCAAATTTGAATAAATTTCATCGGATCATTACCCAGTGCTTTGATCCATTCCTCTACATTTACATTGATAGTCAGGACAAGTAAGGATAAGACGGTTATAAAATTTTATACGATTTTATAAGGTCATGTCATGTCATTCATGGATGACCTTAATGATTTTCATGCAATATTTCTTTTTCTATAGGAATCTATTAGAGCTCATTGAGAAATTTGTTAATGAACTTCGTCAAAATGGATTTCCAACCCCACAAGCACCAGATTCCAGTGGGGTTGTCCTATCAAATTGTGCGGATCTGTAAGTTTGCCATTTTTTTCTGGAGGATCAACCATTTTGGGGATTTTTTTTAAACAAGTTATGTGTAATTTTCACTTCTCTCAATTTCAGATTTGTGTTTTACAAAAAGTGCCTGGTCCAATGTACACAACTGAGTTGTGGAGAACCATTGCTTAATCTTGGACATGTTTTTAGTAAACGGTTAAGGGACTATTGTGCAAGAATCTTACAGTCAAATCTTCCAAGGTATGTAATGCAACTATAAATCATGGATTTTAGGGATCTGACCTAAAGATACGATATCCCACTCGAATTTTTCCCAAAGTCATAAGTCGTGATGGTCCTTAATTATTATGGTATCAACTATAGATAACTCGAAATTCATAAATTGCTCTTTTGTTGTTACCATTCAGGGTAATAAGTGCAACCACACCCTTAGCCTCTGTGTCGACAATCACACGGGAATTGAGGGACTTGAGTACGACGGGTCTAATCCAAAATTTCCAATTATTTCTAAAAGAAGGGGAGGCTGTTAGACTTTCTCGTCAAGAATTGTATAGAATCTCCTGGTAAGACGAATATTTCTCATATTATATCTTAGTCGACCTTTGTAGTCACTCAGATTTACCGAACCCCGACCCGACCCTAGCGATGGATTATTTTCTTTACATTTTTTTTTAGCATCCTAACAACATCAGAGTACTGCGTTGAGACAACCCAACAACTGGAAGAAAAATTAAAGGAAAAACTAGAGTCCTTGTCCACTAGTCTAAATATGGAAGGAGAGAAAACAATGTTTATGGATGTGATTGAGGCTTGTATCGGTCTCCTTGTTCAAGATCTTTATTCGGCCTGTGAACCAGCCCTTTTATCCATGTCCAAGGTGAGAACAAAAGATTTATATAAAGAAGTGCAATCAAGTTCCTTAAGTATCATTTTTTTACAATTTAAATTTTTTGAAATA
>JAQIYE010000524.1:0-12096 GCA_034699765.1 Xenyllodes armatus
AAATTATCTTGAACCAAAATCAATACCTTCATAAGTGTTAACTGCCTCCAAATTCATGACATGCCTGATGACATGATATTCATCTGATATCCCATTTCCACCCAACATGTCCCTTGCATTTCGAGCTATTCAAAGAAATTTATGACTAATTAAAATTAAGTTTTATAACTAACCTTCGGGGAGTTAAATATTTAATAAGTTTCAGTCTACCCACCAATCTCAAGACTCTTTCCACAAGAGTTCCTCTTGAGCATCGAAATCATTTCTGGTGCAACTTGATCCTGATCCTTGAGTCGACCCAGGATCAGACATGACTGGAGACCCAGTGTTATCTCAGTGAGCATATCAGCCAATTTCTTTTGAATTAGTTGATTTGCAGCCAGTGGACGACCAAATTGAGCACGATTCAGGGTGTAGTCTCGAGCTGCATTGAAACAGTATTCTGCGGCTCCAAGAGCACCCCAACATATCCCAAACCTTTGGAACAGAAAAAATGTACATATGGTTGATGAGCTACGGATGACCCTAGGTCAAGTCCGTTGTAAAACCTTCGTTTTCGTTTTTACCTAGCATTGTTGAGACACCCAAATGGACCCCCTAGCCCAGTGACCTCAGGAAAAATATTTTCTTTAGGAACAACCACATCCTCCATAACAATCATGCCAGTGGTACTGGCTCTGAGGGAAAATTTCCCTTGGATCTTTGGACTACTGAGCCCCTTGAAGTCCTTCTCGAGGATGAACCCACGGATATTCCCATCCAATTTAGCCCAAACAATAAAAACGTCTGAGATGGGTGAGTTTGTGATCCAAGTCTTGGTCCCTGCATAGGATATTAAATTTTAGAAGTTATCTGGGTAAAATGTCTGATTCTTTTCAGTCTTTTTTAAAGGTCATAAGGTCAACTTACCATTTAGAATGTAGGCCCCTTGACCCGAGTCAAAGGTTGCTTTGGTCTCAATCCCAGCTGGGTCAGACCCATGATTTGGTTCCGTGAGTCCAAAACACCCAATAAAGCCTCCACTCGCTAATTTTGGTAAATATTTTTGTCTTTGAGCCTCTGTCCCATAGGCATAAATTGGCCACATTACAAGGCTGGATTGAACACTAAGGGCGGATCTATAGCCAGAATCTACCCGTTCAACTTCTCGTGCAATGAGACCATAAGCCACTGAGGAAACTCCAGAACACCCATACCTAAGAAAGGTCAAATGTCAATACTCCCTCAGGAGGTCATGGTATCTCATAATATTAGCCCCAAAGAACATTATGTACATATTTACCCCTTAATTGTAGCCCCGAGGAGTCCCAATCTTCCCATTTCATTAAAAATGGTCCGATCAAAGGACTCGGTTCGATTGGCCTCAAGGATCCTTGGCATCAAATGCCCCTTACAATAATCCGCAGCAGTGTCCCGAACCATTTTCTCCTCTGAACTCAACTGAGACTCCAAATTGAGAGCATCTGAGAAATTAAATGCTACCTTCTTTGACCTGGATGAACCTTGAGGAGGACATGATAAACTAAAGGAACGATTCCCAGCACATAATGGGTTTGATGATAAAATTTGAGGAGCCGAAGCCGTATAGACTACTGAGGAGGACCAATGACCCCTCAAAACCAGACTTCTCATCATCTTTAGATTACAAAATTTATTTCGAATTGTTATAATTATAGTTATTATAAATACTTTTTATTAATTACAAGTAAAAATTGAACTGGGATCACTGGAAACCCCAAAGAAAATTGATTAGAGAAGTAGAGATCCATGGTGCAGAGGTCCAGTTGGATCATCTCAGCTCAGCTGTGATCCTCTTCATTGTGCAATAACAATAACATAAAAATTATGACAAAATGAAAATTATGTAATCATTATTTTTCCTCATTCATGGAGATCCTATTATGGGATGGGAACGAGAATGGATGGATTACTGTATGATATTTTACCATTTTTACTGATACAGACATATGATTTTGACATTTCAATATCATAAGCTCACTGGATCCCCGAAATTATAAATTAAATTGACAAATTGATGATTACTATGTCTCGGACCGGAAGTGTCTATGAAATTCCGATCCTATTGTTATATTAGGGGAAAGAGATTCGGGAGTTTATCCCAGCGGAAGATACGAAAGACAATTGAGATTTCATCCTATTATTGTCCTTGTAAGATTATTTTGGAAATAACAATTTTATTGGAAATTTTTTTCCCCAAAAACACATTTTTAATCCATGAGAATCAACATTCCGGCATAAATGGGGTTAAAAGTAGGCCTGTTTTTGAGGGACAACTCCAGCTTCAGTCACCTTTATATCATCATATCTAATTTACCCATATCAACTTGTCTATACTACCAAATTAGCTTTAATTAAATTATTTAATTTTGAGTTTAATTAAATATTTGGGTTGAGAGGACCGAAGGAGCCTCATCCGTCCATTTTACAATAATAATGAGATGGAAAAGTTTATTATTAAAGAGACCCAGAGGGATATTTATGTTTTTACCCTTTGGAGCACTTTGTATCATACTTTACTTTGAGTTCCTGAGTCATGGGCTCAATTCCCTTCATTGGTTCCAGTTCCCAAAGGATCTTGGGGTCAAGGGGGCAGAGGAGGAACCCCTGAGGATCCTCTTTGTGGCGGATCCACAAATATTAGGTTTGAGCTTGAGCTTAACTATTTGTCTGAGAAAGCCCCCTGTCCTGTACAAAATATGTGATTTGTCATTTCTATTTGATTTTACATTTGGCCCACAGGCGAGTCTGATGAACCTCCACTGTTGGGGTCAATAACACGATGGGACGCGGACAGGTAAGGAATTAGATATGTCATTTGAGGCTATTATTAAACTTTCAACTGAATTAGTTTAAAATCAAATCTATTTTTATTTTGTCCAGGTACATTCGACAAAATTATCGCTTAGCCAAAGCTCATATCAAACCCCATGTTGTGGTATTCCTTGGAGATCTCCTGGATGAAGGTTCCAAGGCCCAAGATGCTGCATATCGGAGATACTCTCAACGATTCATTTCCATTTTTGATATTCCGAAATCATCGGACCCATCCCCTATCGTAAGTGAATTAAACATTTTTGAAACCTAAACCTATCTGAAATCTCTATTTTAAAATTTCTGATAAAAAAATATCCCTGTTTGTTTACGTTTTTCTAGGAGTATATTTACATTCCTGGAGATAATGACATTGGTGGTGAGAATGAGCCAGTGAGTCCAATCAAATTAAATTGGTTTGGACTTCGACTTGGAGATCCATTTGCTCCCTATTTGTCCAAAACTGATGGGATGAGCCTTCAGTTTTGGAAGGTAAGTTTATGAAAGTAACAAATATTAGACTATTACATTGTTGAAATTTTGATTTTTTTACAATTTGACAGATAAACTCCTTCATTCCACCCACTATTGCTCAAGAGCCTCCTGAGAGAGAAATGGGTAGCCCTGACTATAGAATCGTTCTCTCTCATTTGACATTCCTCCCTTTAATTAAAGAGTCAAAGCCCCTTCGTGAGGTAATAAGGATTACGAATTTGATTGAAATACAAAAATATCCAGTTTTGGACTTCTTGGTCAACTACCAACTAATTTGTGACGCTTGTAACTTTTTAGAAAATTGAAAAACTCCGTCCGTCCCTGATCGTGTCTGGAGACAAACACACTTCCGCTTACTTACATTTCTCCGAAGAAATGGGAAATGTGTTCAATTTTTTTACTCGATTCCTCCTTCAATCCCCAGATGAGATTGTTAACAATGGGGGTCCAAACCTTACAACAGTGTCAAGAGGAAGGGTTAAAACTCAGAGAGATTCATTTAATGGAGCAAATGCTGTGAGAATTGAGTTGAGGAAAAGTACTGGACCTGAACCTGCTGGTCCTCAAGGACTCTTGCTCCAAGAGATTACTGTTCCAACATGTTCATATCGAATGGGAGTACCAAACATGGGATTTGGAGCCATGCAGATTTGTAAATATTTTCTACGTAATTAGTATATACTAACAAAAAACCCTTAAATTGAAAAGTACTTCCACGCTGAACTTTTTTGGTTTCAGTTAAAAATGGGACTGCAGACTACAGTGTCCTATGGCTCCCATCAAGATTTAACCAACTTACGGTTTATGCTGGATTTTACATATTAATGAAACTTGTTCTAACACCATGGATTCTTTGTCAATGCTTGTCCTGGGCAAAAAAAATCATTAGGTGTCGAAGTAGTAGTAATAATTCAGTTACTACAAAAAATAAAAGTTATAACCAACTTGTTTAAACGTTTTTTAAGGGAAACGAAACAATAAAGACTGAGGAACTGTATTTTTACATTTGAACTTTGAGAACAAGAATGGGTTGTACCCAACAAACTACTGCCGACTTTTTGAAACTTGTATTAAAGCAATTTGTATAACTATGTAGTCTTAAACTATTTCTAATTTTACATACGTGGTGTTGTGAGTCTTCTAATTCCAATCCAACCAGTGAATTTAATTTGGAAACTCCGTTCCGTACCTTGAAATCGTAGGTTTAGTTTCGATTTTAGACCGTTCTGTTCATATTTTGAATTGCTGCAGCTCCTTCACGGAGTCCTTCGTTGTAAAGCCTCTTTTGTAAAGCCGACAATTCCTTTTCTGAGGTACTCAAATCACGTGTGGCCTGACTGTCCTCTTCAGTCCTCACATTATTCTCATCCTATAAAATGTTAATTGTTAACCCATATTACAATTTTATTATTCCAAACAATTAGCTGAGAAGTTGTTTAACTTATAGTTTCTGAAAGAAACGTACCAAGATGTATTTATCAATATCTGAACGAAGGAGTTGTTTACATTGATTCACAAGCCTCTTTGTCTCTTCATTAGAACGTTGAACCTCCTTGGCTAATTTCCGTTGTTTGTCCTCCTGGAATCACATAAAGAAACAGAATCAGTTCATCTCTAACCTTAATTTGACCCTTCAGAAGTGCTTCAAGAAATGAAATCTTAGATTTACCTGTTTCGCTTGAAGATCAACAACAGCACTAAACTTTTTGTCCAGACTTTGGATTGAGGTCTTAAACTCAGTCATCAACTCAGCCTTTTTGGTCCCAGTTTCAGCTTTAATATTTAGCAGTTCATCGTGTACTGCATACACCCCTGAAAATAAAATAGATACAAAAATAATAAGACCTCCGTTGATCGGTCTAAAATATGTCAGTGTCAGAGGAGGTCAAAGGTCATATGATGAACAAAATGACCTTTAAATAGTTTATCCAACTTTTGTTTCTTGGCTTGTACACGAGTTGTGATTTGATTATTGAGTTGATTCAGTAGTTGATTCACTCGTTCTCCAGAAACCAATTCATCAACCTCTGGAAGGTCATCAAATTCCTCCTGTCCATCCATCATTGGATCTGTAAAGTCCAAGACCACAAATGCTTTTAAGGTTACAAAACATAGGGTCAAGGTCAATCAATTATAAAATTGAAAATCAACAACTTACCATCCTTGTCCTTGACCCCACTTCCTCCTCCTCCATTGACTTGATTGTTCCTCTTCCTTGGGGCCCTTGCAGTCCCGTCCTTCTTAAGCCCTTGCCTTGAAGACTGCCCTCCTCCTGACTTCCTTTGTTGTTGTTTATTTGAGGAGAAAGATGTGAGGTCTGTGTCCTGACCTTGACCTTGACCGGGCATGGTGATGATGATGATGCTGTGACTGACAATGAGTTGAGGTCAATAAGTTAAGAAGCAAGCAAGAAAGAATGTCTTCCTTTTTGGAACAAGGAATAAGTTGACCTGACCTTGACCTTTTGACGGAGACTAAAACGGAACTTGAACTTCCAGCCGATAATATTTTGAATATTTTGAAAAGACGACCCAAAAATCTCAAGGGATGAAATTTGAGAGACAAAGACTTGAACATGCGCCGTTTTACGTTATTTGGGAGCAATGACCTTTATGGCTCCTTTGTTCTTTCTCAAGTCTTTTTTGATTTTGACCACTACTGAGGTCAAGGTCAAGGAATAGTTGAGAGAAAGGTCAAGGAAATGAGATCCTCAAAGGTCAAGGGTCAAATCCTACCCTATGAAATGATACAAATGATTTGGAGGTTAAGGTCTAGTTGATTTATACATACTATATCGAGTGGGAATGAAAGTAAGATTATTTCTCAGGCCATGTTATGATTCGGAAAGTATTAAATTCTTTTCTTTTCGTTTAAGAAGAGTGCAACTTAAAGAGGTCAGGTCAGAGGTCACCGACTTGACTCAACTTTGTTGTGAAGTTATTTTAATTTTGATTAACCTATGGGATGCATCTTTTCATAACTCGGACAGAGAACAGACGAGGGTAAAATATTTTCTGGGTCATTTTGAGACAACATGTAGAGATTTGAGCTTGAACCGATGAAAATTGAAGCTGAAAGAATGTGGATCTGATGGAGATGAACAACAATAGGATCCGATTTGACCTAATTTCCCTTTTATTACTCTGAAAAGGCTAATGGGGACCCTTAAGGAACCCCTTCTTTCTTTTACAGAATTACAGGAGAACCGAGAGAGAGATTATATCTTGGGAACAGCTTAGGAATGATCTGGAAAAAAAACGTATTTTTACAATAATTCTTCTTCTTTCATTTTGTTCAGAGAGACGACTTGAAGAATTGAAAGTTTCATCAGTTTTCGATATAAATTATTCCACCAAATATACCAAGTTCTTTCACAGTTTTCATAATTTTCCAATTATTTTTATTTAATTATTTATTATTATTTTTACGAGAGACAGGAAGTAATCAAGAAGAAATTGAACCGGATTATTGTTTGGTTTTTTTTGGGATAAAAGTGGAAGTTACAGAAATAATTAGAGAGAATTGGCTCAGTCCTCAGTGTCTTCAGCCTCTCATCATATCATCATAATATTGATCACGTAATAATTTAACTGAAAAGGTGTCATTTTAGCCCTTGTGTCATCCATACTACTACATAATCCTCTTATCTCTGATTCTCATCTCATCTCATCATGTAACCCTTAAAATCATAATTACAATTTTTAATGAAAGTGAGAAGAATTCCCTTAATAATAATAATAATAATGTCAGTCAACAAAAATATAGAAAAAGTGCACCACTGAACTACTGACTCAAGACCTGAGTGCCCCTCGCCCTCGTGGAAATGCTGTCTTCATCTCCTAACTAAATACATTATTGATGTGATGATGTGTGTTTACTGATTACTATCCTAAGAACGAATTACCCTTTTGGTTCCCAAAAAATTATTATTTGTTACAAAGTCCAATCATCCATGAATAATTATTATGATTATGTGGAAATGTTACGATAATCATCTTTTTTTTGTGTGAGGAGAAGTGATGATATATAAGTCACTACGGACTCAATTTTTTAAGGGAACAAAGAACAATTTTAGCTGATCTATCAGGGAACAATAGGGAAATCTAATCATAAGGGTTCCCAGCAACTACTACTATAACTAACTTGTTAAATTAAATCCTTTTAAAATTTATTCACACCATCCTCCCTCAAAGTTAGAAAGTTTAAAGTTGTTGTTTTCTTGGGCTCTTGTGTGTCTCTCCACGAGTTGGCTTGCCACGAGACTACTTGATAAGAGACAACAAAGGCTCAAAGAACACTATATGCAGAAAACAAGCATTTTGTTGTTGTTATTATTAAGGGTTGAAGATTTTTTGGAATGGTCAATGGTCTATATGGTCTCCATTGATTGGAATTTCACCAACTTGCCCCAACATTAACATCTATCCCAAAACTGATTTTAATTACCAACTACAATAATTATTGAACCCCATCATAACTAACTAACTTCCTCAAAGGTTCCTCAGCAGTTAAAAAATTGTAACTTATTGAAGTTTTGCAACTTTGCCAAAAAAAGGTTCTCCCTTTCACTTTGTTCCTGTTGAGTTGGATGTGGACAGGACAGGAAGGACTCCCACCAGCCTCAACTCAACAAATTATTAAAAGTTCAATTTACTAATTGAGTAGTTGAGGACTCACCATCAACATCAACCACCACCATGTTTTGGGTCCTCAGAAGGATGTCGTGGTGGTCATTGTAAAAGTATTGGACTAAATTGTGGACAAGAGACTCTTCGAGAGTGAGGGGCCCCGGATGAGTAGAAAAATGCTGAGACTCTTGGGACTGGACCAGTCCAGAGTGTCCAAATTCCTTTGGGTCAAATCCAGGAGGACTTGGATGACCCTTCTTCAATCTGGACTAATTTGGGGACTTTGTTTGAGCATCCTATGTAGTGGACCCTTAAGTAGTTTAGTTTTAGTTCAAGGGGCACCAGGACGTAGTTCCAACTCTTTGAAAATATTTGGGGTCCCTGGTTCAGGGAGAAGAAATGAGACAGAGGATGGGAGTGGGGAATATTCAAGACATTTAAGGGATGTCCTTCAGAATACAAAGGTAAGGAATCATAATTTGAACTGTGACCTTTCAGTAAAACTGAATAGAATTAACAGTAAGTGATCATTCTTATCTTTAGTTTAGTGGCCTAGCGGACCTCTTAAGGAGACCTGAGGAGGATCCATGTCTCCCATGTCGTAAGTGTCCAAAAAAAATTTGGGTGATGGGTCGCCAAAGCCTTATTTGATTGACCTCATTTGACCTACTAATCTAGCTTGTGGGGTCACACACCGTGAAGAGAGGATAGTTGGTGGAAGGATTGCTGAGGTCAATTCCTATCCATGGCTCGCTGCCCTCCAGTATCGACAAAAGTATTATTGTGGAGGTGCCCTCATCTCAAATCGATACATCCTAACAGCAGCTCATTGTGTTCATGGGGTCCCTAAAGATCAAATTACAATTGTTCTTGGTGAACATGATCGAAATAAAACTGATGAGTCAGAGACTCAATATCGAAAAATTGCATCTTTTGAACGACATCCCCTATTTCAACGAGCTACATTTAATAATGATATTGCTGTTCTAAAAATGGATCGACCCATTCGATTTAATCGGCACATTTCACCGGCTTGCCTTCCGGTCGACTATGGTAACTCGAAGATGGACCTCCGAACCTTGAACCATCATTCATAACTATCAGTAAATGACCTTTGGATTTTTTTGACTATTTTTAGAAGATGAAGAATTTGATGGAGAGGAAGGGATGGTTGCTGGATGGGGTAATGCTGGACATTGGATCTGAACTTTACATAATTTGATTGAAATATCAATATTTTTATTTCTTATGGATCATTTTTGATTTTGAATCATTGGAAATTACAGGTCGAACAGAGGAGAAGGGAAAACCATCACATATCCTTCGTGAGGTCAGAGTACCAATCATGAGGAATGACGTAAGAAAATACTATAGTATTTAACTATCTGTATTTCTATTCTAAAATGAACAAATATAAATATTTGGTTTTTGTTTTTAACATAGGAATGTACAAAAACAAAGTACACGACGAGAGAAATAACAGACAATATGATGTGTGCTGGATATGCTGGAGGAAAGTTGGATGCATGTCAGGTAAATCAGATTCAGACCTTTAAAATAATATTAATGTTTGGTAATGTATGGATTAGTTGACTATTTTGAAAATTGGTCCTTCATACAAATGATGAACAAAAAGGATTATGCAAGTCATATGAATGACTCTCCTCTATCATAATGTTCCAATTAGTACTATTTACTCAACCTGGATCGATTCATAACCACAATTAAAGAATTACGTAACACTAAACAATAGCCATGTGTCCTGACGTCATAATTTTCACAGAATCATGAGATTTTATGCATATGATCTTTTTATCATTTTTGTAGGGAGACAGTGGTGGACCATTAAATTGGGAACCGGAGGACACAAAAGACAATACAAAATATGTGATAGGGATTGTTTCGTGGGGACAAGGTAAAGGGGCTCTCTAGAGTGACCTCCAAATTCCTTGAAATTCATGTTTTAAAAATACAACTTTTGATTTTGGTTTTACACAATAGGATGTGCACGACCAGGATATCCAGGGATCTACACAAGACTCACAAAGTATTTGGAATGGATTCGACTAAATACTTTAGACTCTTGTTTTTGTTCCTCAATCTCGAATGAACGGAATCTAAAGAGATCCAGTATACCAAAAACAAAAACTGATAGTTGATTCTTCGCTGAAGGTTCTACCTAAACTAAACTAAAGTTTTAAAAATAACATGCGTCCCCTCGCATGACCTTGTTTATTGCATTTTTGCAGTGTTCCTATTTTGTAAATTTTGTAAATAACTCTATTCTAGTATGGGAATTTAGTAATGGGGAAAGCATATGAGTTTAAAAAGACTGGGCCTGGACCCTTTTCTCATGTTTATAAAATCACTGTTAAACTTCATTGTTGGGATGGATTAAAGACTTGATAATTATTAAAGTTAAGTTTAAAAATAATTTCCAAGGGAGTTTAGTTGGTCTCGTCTCGCCTGTATAAGAATTGGACCTTAACTTTAATGAACTTTTTCAAAAAGCCTAATTAACGGTAAGGTAAATCAAATTATAGGATATATTTTGGACCGGCCTGCCTCAACAAAATGCACTACAAAACGAAAGCTAATAATGAACAGTGAACTAACAACTAACGTTATGTTAAGCTAAGAAATATTATTAAAACTGTTTGTTGTTGATGTTATTGGATTCTGGATTGGGTTATAAATGACTTTTGTTTGTGACAAAAAAAAATGGCACATTGGTAGTATGGGTACCCCCAAACCAAAGTAATTTTTTTTAAAGGGAGACGTCTTACCGAAGGTTATTTTATTCAATTGTGTGTGATGTTGATGTTCTTCTTACTGATTTTTTTATAATGCTGATACATTCAGTGAACAGAAAACTCCAAAAGTTCTTCCTCGACCATGGAATTAGGAAATCTATCATCTACTGGATCTGATGTGATAGGGGATTTATTTTTTGTTTCGGATTTTTCAGTCTATGTATTGGGCTAACCATCGAAATCCTTCTCCATACCCTTGACGTTTCAAAACGGAACACATGAAGAGTTCCAGTGGGCGACCTGGAAGTTCTGATCGTTGAACTTTACCCTGTAAAAAAGAAAATATTCATCAGAATTTAGTTGGAGTAAAAATGAATAGAATCATGAATGAAGTGTTAAATGTAAACAAACCTTGCCAGTTGTTTGACCATAAAGTCCAAATGTATTTCGAAGTTCTTCTTCTGAAGCTGCTCCTGGTCGATCAATCTTGTTACCCAAAATGAGGACTGGGCAATTGGCTAACTGTTCATCAGTAAGAAGTGAATTGAGCTCAACAAGGGCCTCTTGGAATCGACCACGATCACAAGAGTCAATGAGAAATACAACTGAGTCTACAGCTGGAAAATAATCCTTCCAAACTCTTCGAGCTGTCAAAATAAATAATTCAATCAAAATCATTAGATTAAATTTTAAGTAAACTTATTAAGCAGTAATCTTGGTTAGGTTTAGTTTAGCCATTTACCTTGAGAATGACCTCCCAAATCAAAAGTTGTGAATCTCATGTTTCCAATTGACAACTCTTCTGATGCTAAAAAAGTACATAATAAAAGTCAAACATTAGTAAATCATATTTTATTTAACCAAATCATTTCAACAAACACAAATATATTTAAAATCCCTTACTTGGATGAAGGGTGGGGACATGCTGAGCCATTCGATCATCTTTTAACATATGAAGGAGTGTCGTTTTCCCAGCATTGTCTAATCCCAAAAACAATAACTTTCCAGACTTTTTCCAAAGGCCTATATATATAAAAAAACAAAACACAAACAAATACCTAGGTCAAAGGTCAACATTACACATTAGCTTAATAATAATAATTATTACAAAAGGTTCAATCAAAATATTCTTTTGAATCACCAAAATCTGAAATCTACTGAAAGGTCACAGAGTCACAAAATTAACACAGGTCAACTTTAACTTACCCAAGTAGCCCAAGACACCGGTGAACCAGTCCCAAAGGAACATATTGAATCCAACTCCACTCCTTCCTCCTTAAAGGTCAAGGTTAAAGTCAAACAATTTATAACCTACAACTACTACAACTAACTATAAAACTTCAACTTATTAAATTAATTAATCAGTGATCGTGATCAAACTCAAACTC